>JAUKPP010244749.1:0-13321 GCA_032273245.1 Phyllaplysia taylori | reverse complement strand
TCTTTCTCTCTCTCTCTCTCTCTCTCTCTCTCTCTCTCTCTCTCTCTCTACTCTTCTATTTTTAGCTCTTAGTTTATCTGTCTTGATTCAACTATGGGACAGACCCTGCTCGATCCATATTTACGACGACGCAGTCTGTAATCAAGCGTTCCTGTCTGGAACCAACCACAATAGATATTCATCCGAGTACATTCCCAGGAGAAGACGTTGTCTTGCGCGATATTGAATGGAAATGACAGTTACATTTCTTTCAAAGAAGTCCTGGCCCTGTGCTGTAAACAGAAAAAAAATAATTGCCGCAGATCTATAAGAGTCTAGCTGAGTCTGATGTACATATAATCCCGGCCTGACTCTGAAAGACATATTTGTCGGCCCTTGAGATAGTGGGAGGAGTTCTGCCGACCAATCTGTCGGATAGATTCATGCGCCATTTGCGATTACATCTGGATTGCAGCAAGACACACAAAAAAACGTACTGCTATTGTTGTACAATCTTTTCTAATACTGGGGAACTTGAAGTGTAATAGACTATAGTACAGAACTCGTGGGAGGACATTTACTTTGTGTGGAGCCAGAAAATATTAAAATCTAGTAAACACGCGGTTGGAGAGTGTCATATTTTTAAGCCAGTATCTACTTTTTAAGGTCAAAACTTTTCCCCAGAACCTTAATTCAACAATAGATACTGATTGTCAGAATCTCTATCGGCAACATTCCTCGTGAAAAGTACCATGACAAGCATAATGATTGTAAAGCGCATAGAGCCTGCTTTCAAGCGGGGATATGCGCTATACATCAATCCATTATCATTATTAGAAAAATAATAATCAGTATTGTAGCCTACTGCCTTTATATTATACTGTAAGAACTGAGCGTTGTCTGGTTTGAATCTCCCAATTCAATAAGAATATGGAGTACTTTCACGACAGCACTTGCGAATCCTTTGAAAAAAATAGCCAGCCTAAAGAAAGTACTGCTATAGTTGCCTGTCTCTGCTGTCTGAAAGCTAGGCATAGAATTTGACCCCGCAGTACAGCAGGCAGTTGACGACAACAGATAAGAAAAATCGTAAAAGTAACCTGTTATATTCCATATTTCCTAAGGCTCTCCGAAAAACTTTTACGCATTGGGGAAATAGCGTATAACTTCATTTGATAAAAGCAGAAGGTATTATAGATTGCTACAATGTTGTTGTTTTTTTTATCTCTAAACATTACTTAAGTTGTGTTCTTTTCGCCCGCACTTATGTCCTTAACATCATGTTACTTTCATGCTTTCAATATAAATGTTTCTATTCTCTGCAGGATATTTTGGAAAATGAAGACATTCAGCTGGATTCTATGTTCATCGCCTCCCTCGTCTTCGACATCATCAAGGTAAGATTCTTTAGTTGGCCCGGGGCAGAGTAGAGCCATTAAAGGAAACAGCACATTTCTCTCACGTAACTAATATGCACCACCGTCATAAACATTCTATCCTCAGTTCTTCAAGTCTGAAGTATTCTTTATGTATTTCTTGTCTTTCTGCTTTTCCCAGTCTCGACTTGAATATAAAACACCTCAAGCATAGTTAGAATTTTTAGAATTTACTTATTCATAGAGGCCTCAGCTCTTTTGCTGTTTAGGCCGACAAGAATACAGTGGCTTTTAGTAACTTCCTTTTTCATCGATTCTTCCTGATAGGCTACCTAACAAAATAATAGTGTCTTTTTGTCAACGCATTGGATTCTTGTGTTGATATCCCAGTCAAATTAATTGTCTTCTGTCATGACATATTATTCTCCTTAAAACACGGGCACAAGGCAAAGAGGAAGATATCTATCTGGTAACACGATTACGTCTCCCCCCCCCCCCTACCCCCTTCCTCTCATTGCAATGTTTTCCCTCTTTTTTCTTTCTTCCTCTCTCTCTCTCTTTCTCTCTTTCTCTCTCTTTCTCTCTCCCTCCGCAATGCATCATCCTCCCATATGACCATTAAAATCATAAATTGAAAATAATATAAAAGGAAGTAAACCACAAGCAACCGCTTTCGAAATAAGAAAGATAGTAAAACTCGTTTTACCCCGTTAAATGGCAGACTTGAGTGTAGCAATCTGCAGAGGAGGATGGAACCTGTGACCCATCAAGCCATCATCACTAAGCCTGCTCGAGCGCTGTACTTCAAGAGCGATTTATCAAAATCAGCTTAGATTGAGGTGGACATGAAAGCTTTTTGGAATCTCCGGCAACCTTTACATTCTCAAGTTTTCTTGTCTTCTCTTTTTAGTTTCTTCATAGTGTCTCTGTGGCTTATTTTTCTGAACCTTTTTTTAATCCCCGCTAGTTGTCGGTGTGATCATGATGCGTATGATCGCCCATATTAGTCTCTCTCACTCTCATTCTCAGTCTCTCTCTCTCTCTCTCCTTCTCTCTCTCTTTCTCATTCTGTCTCTCTCTCCTTCACTCTCTCCTTCTCCCTTTCTTTCCGTATGTGTGTATGTTGATGCTTGAGCGTGTGTTTGTGAATGTGTGTATGTGTGTGTGTGTCTGAGAAAGAGAGAGAGAGAGTGATCCACTCTCCATTTCCTAATCTCTTTGTCTCTCTCTCTCTCTCTCTCTCTCTCACACACACACTATGCGTGAGTGTTGATGTGTATGTGTGCATGTGTTTTGTCGGCTACTCGTCACCGAGTCATTTTCTCTCTCTCATACCCTCTCATCTTCTCTCTCTCTCTCTCTCTCCTCTCTCTCTCTCTCTCTCTTCCTCTTTCTCTCTCCCTCTCCCTCTCTCTCTCTCTCTCTCTTTCACCTTTCTCACTCTGTCTCTTTCTCTTAATGATTGCGATGTGTACGTTTGTCTGCAAGCCTCTGTGCGTGTATGTGTGTTTGATATATTGTGTGTATGCATGTGTGTGTATGTGTGTATGTGTGTGTGTGTGTGTGTGTGTGTGTATGCATGTGTCTGTATGTGTGTGTGCTTATGCTAATGCCTATCATTATGCGGTCGTATCTACTGCTCGTCACATTTTTGTACCTTGACATATGAACCAGGAAAAGATGAAAAGCTATTTCAATGTATTACACCGCATTAAAATTGAATCCCGCCTTTTGTCACCCAGAAAACACGTAGAATAGCGATACAATATTTCATGACTGTCCCACAAACTCCCCTCTGCCCCTACAACGCCACATCATACTTAGTCTTATCCATCCCCCCCCCCCCCCCCCTTTCTATTATTCTCCTCTCCTCACTCCATCACGTCGCAACTCGGAGGCGCGCGTGCTGACAGGAGCCCAGGTCTAGACCTGACTTCACACCCGATCAGCCTCCCACTCTGTCCCCAGCACCCAATTCATCCATGGTGTAAAAAGTCATTACAAGGTTCTTTGTGACATTCTAGAGAAATTGTGAGCGGTTGAGTAGAAGTAGTTGTGATCGCCTGGGCAGAAGGATTACTTCATGTTAATATTCTGCGCCGGTCTATATTAAAATTCTTCATCGCTGCACTTTGAATACGGGACAAATTGCTTTTTCAGGCCTATCATCCTTCTTTTTACGATAGGCCTACGTTCCCCCTCCGTCTCTGCCTCTCTCGCACTCAACCTCTTTGTCATTTAATCTGCTTTTCTTTCTCACTCAGTCTCTATATCTCTCACACACCAAATCACTTTTTCTCTATCTCTTTCCCCCCACTCAATCTTTGTATCTCTTTCTCATCTCTCTTTCTTCCCAAAGTCATTCCGTTCCCTCAACTATCAAATTATTTGCCTACTAAGGCCTCGAATTACGAGACGAACGTTGAGAATGATATCCTCTATCCTATTGTGGTACATCCAATCATCTTTCCGTCTATTCATCTGTCCATCCGTCGTTTTTCTGTCTATCTGTTTGTCTTACTGTCTGTCAGTCGATATATCTATCATCAAATCTGTTCGTCAAACCTTTGTCCACCATCTAGAAAAACGGAAATTAAAATTTGGCAGTAAAAGCTCAATACGATTTCTTTTAAAAGTGAATATAAGAATAGTTGAAATTTCCACATGTTAGAAAACTTTGTATTTTTTTCTTCTTTTTTGCTTTTTAAAAACTTTTTTGTTTATCTGAGAACGATTGCACTTTGTAAAAGTACTCTTTGCCGTGTCAATATCTAGGTCCCCATCTAAACAGCTCTCGTTTCGAAAAGTGCTATTTGTTGCTTGAATGACATAATTGTAGTTGTAGATTCCTCTCTAAATGAAGTCGAAGATATACGTGGATTGTGTCAGCGACCCGGTTAATGTTTTGTGTCTCTCCAAAGAGCAGCCAGGTGAATAGACACGCAATTCGCAGGCTTCGCCACGGATACAGACTAATCTCACACACAAAATGGCGCCCAGTCTTCTACTAGACGACGCTGTGGCCAAAAATAACGAAACAATCATTTTACCGAAATGTGGGTCACAGGGGCACATAATCTTGATTATCCTGCTGCTGCATTATCTCCCATTTCAAAGGGATGTAAAGATTCCAAACACCTCTAGGGCTGAGAACAATTACGGGCTTTCTTATTCTCTTCATATTTTTTTTCTACACTGCCAGACGAATTATCTCCCTTTTTCACGAACGCGTTCCAAGCTCTTAAATGGTTTTGAGGGCCTCATTGTTCTCTGGACAATCTAGCACTGTAGAGTCTCATTGTCTGATTTTTGTTTTTGTTTTGTTTTGACTTGTTTTTTTCTGTTTACCTCTGTTCGTTCACTCTTTACAAAATTTAGCCTAAGGAACGTACGCGTCATCAAATGTATGCAATTGTTTAAATTAATGGTCTATTGATAGTATATTTCAGATTTTACTGTTCAGAAATATCAAGGAACAGTGGGAAAGTTTTGTTAAGAACCTCCGATCATTAAAAAGCAAGACAGCAAATTTTTACTTAGTTTTAAAATAATTTTTCTCCCTCCCCCCCCCTCCCCCCCCCCCACCCCCCTCCTCACCCCCTTGAAGTCGCTGACCATCTCTAACGACGACTCGGACACAACATCGGGCGAGATCGTGAACCTCATGTCGGTGGATTGTCAACACGTGGAGGACGCCTGTGAATGCCTGTACATGGTCATCTCTATACCTTTCCAGGTCAGTTGTAAGAAAACATTATGGAAAATGTAGTGACTAACTAATAGACCTGTCCCTTACACGATAAAAAAAAGTAACAAGAGCGCGATTGGGGGAGTTTGAGTTTGGTTTTGGTTTAACGCCCCATGCAACTCTGTAAGGTCATTTACGAGGCGGGACCTCCGAATTTTACGTCCATCTCCGATAGGACGGGGGTTGGAGCCATGAAAACTCCGAAAAAATCCCGGGGATCATACCCGGATTCGAACCCGGGACCTTCCCATCTGTAGGCGGGCGCACTACCGCTCGGCCATCGACGCCCCCGCGATTGGGGGGAGATCTGCACCGAAATGCACTGCAATAAAAATGACCCTGGGTTTTTCTAGCATAAAATCGAGTAAGGGATTGAACTATTGGTCGATAGCAACTATTTTAACCTTTTGGGAAGTCATGACTTAAATGTGTCGTAATTATTTGTTCACGTATTGTCTCCTAAGGCTAAGCATCCACATCCCCCGCGCAGACCGTACAGGAAAAGTGCGGTTACATTCAATACTATATTATTATTTGGCGTCGGTAGTCTAGTGGTTTGGCTGCCGGACTCGTAATCGGAAGGTTGCAGGTTCGAATCACAGCTCGGGCCCGACGTTGTGTCCTTGAGAAAGGCAATTTACACAGATTTTCCTCACTTTACCCAGGTGTAAATGGGTACCCAGCTATAGACAGCAAACGATCTTGTCCGTATGTTAGTGTCTGTAAAACGGCAGCTTTGACTGTGTGCTTCCTTGGAAATTGAGAAGGTTTCTGAGTGACTTGGTCTGTTGGGGTAATAATGATTGTAAAGCGCACAGAGCTTGCTTTCCAGAGCGCTATAATCTGGCCGTAGCGGTGTGGCTGCTGTAAACAAGCCTACTAGTAAATTATGTATTCTTGAAAGTAACCGCATTTTTTCCGTACGGTCTGTACGGGGGCTGTGGACTCGTAACCTAAGATGAGAATGTCCCTGAATGTCTTTAGTTCGCCATGGCAACGCAACTATGGATTGTAAAGTGCAGACAGTCTGCTTTCCGGCGAGGGATAATGTGGTATATTAGCACAGTAGTTATTCTAATAATATTATTGTTATTCTCATTATTATCGTCATCATAATTGACTGGCTTCCCCATTTCTGTTTCTAAGCTCTACATGGATGATGAAACGGATGTTGATAAAGATAATAAATCCCTTTTCTTGATTTTAAGCATAACCCTCCCTTTTTTTCTTTCCTTTACCCATCCCTGTCAGTTGGCGCTGTGTGTGTACCTGCTGTATGAACAACTCAACGTCGCTGTCTTTGCCGGACTCGGCGTCATGTTGGCAGCCGTGCCCCTCAATGGGGTCATAGGTCACTTCCTGCAGAAGTATTATATGCAGATGATGCAGTTCAAGGACGAGCGGATGAAGGTCATGACAGAGACGCTGTCTGGAATTAAGGTGAGAATCTTTGGAGTAGGGGCCGGCGCTGTGGTGTAATGGTTAGGCTCTTCGCTTTGCATGCAGAAGACCCCGGTTCGATCCCCGATCGTGGACGATCTGGGTGTTTTTCTGCTGGGACTTTTTCCCTCTCAGCCCGGGTTGGCCCTGACAGGCAGGGTCGAAGTAGCCCGTCTCTTGAAATGACGTTACAGTGTTGCAGGGGACATAGAACTGGTAACCAAACCAAACCAAATTGGAGTAGGGGTAAGCTGCACTATTATTGCTTTAGCTTTTACTGTTGATTGTTTTTGTGCTGTTCTCTTTGTCTTATGTCCTCATGAATTTTGTTGAGTATTTTTCGTATTTACACTTGCAGGTACTGTTTGATTAGATTTGGTTACCAATTCTACGCCCCTTTCAGCACTGAAAGGTCATTTAAGAACCAGGCCACTTTGACCCTGCCTGCCAGGGCCAACCCGGACTGAGAGGGATGAATTTCAGCAGGAAAAAACCCCGATCGAACTCGGGTCTTCTGCATTAAAGATGAAGATCCTAACCATTACACAAAAGGCCATGGTATTACTTAATGTGAGGCATAAGACCTTAATGGTCTTTATTGAAAAAAATGATTACACAACCAGTCGGATTAAAAGTTGGAAGACGATGCTGATAGTGGTATGAAAGGTGATTATGTGCAGGTATTTGTCACAATGCTTCAGTTGATGGGGATGCATCTGAGGCTGCTCCTGAGACCCAGGATGGTTTTACCAGAGATTATGTAAGGTTTATGAGATTAGCATCGAAGCGTACCCGGCGTCTTTGTGACGTAATCCATGTCAACAGTGTTCACGGTGCAATCGAAGCGCGGCCAAGAAAGACAGTGTCAATTGGAGGCCGCGCTTGGTTGTGGCCGCGCTCGTAATAAACTGTTGTTATGGAGCGTTTCACACCTATGATTATACTAACGCCGATGTTTGTCCCCATGCAGGTTCTCAAACTCTATGCCTGGGAAGATTCCTTCCAGGAGAAAATACAGCGAATCAGAGCCAAAGAACTCAACGTGATCAAGAAATCGGCCCTATTTATGACGCTCCTCATCTTCGTCTTCTACGCTATGCCTTATATGGTAAGTTCTCATGGCTGGAATTGCCTTACATGGTAAGTTCTCATGTCATGGATTGCCTTATATGGTAAATCCCTGCTACATACCTCACCCTAGATATGTATGTCTAACGACATCTTTTGCTTTAAAAGATAGTCCTTATGATATGCTACGGCTTGTAATGTCTGTTCTTATACATTATAGGCCTACTATGCCTATTCATAAAAGTAAATCTTTAGGAAATGCTTAGCCTTATATGGCAAGACCTTAGGACATGCCATGCCTTATTAGGTAAGTCCTTACCACATGGGAAGGCTTATATGGTAACGACTCATGTATAGCCTATGGTGTCTAGAGTAAATCTTTCTCTGCAGAAGAAAGCTGTCTTTCTATCTTTATCATGATATTGTTGTGAAACAAATCCAGCATTTATTTATACGCCTATTTGAAGTGTCCCCAGAAAAAAGACGATTTAGCCAATTAGGAAAGAAAGAGCATCCAGCCTTGTCCTCTAGCTTCCGTCTTCTGCTGATAGGTGAAAAGCCTAGCCATTACACCACAGACGCTGAATTCCAATGTCTGAAACCGGAATGTGGATAGGAAGGGAAGAGAAAGGGAAGAGAAAGTGAAGAGAATGCTAAGCTATTTTGCTCTCATGGGCGCCTTTTATGCAGTGGTTAGGCTTTTTGCCTTTCACACAGAAGACCCAAGTTCGTTCGCCACGTTGTGACGAGCATCTGCGTCTTTCTGTTGGGATCTGTCCCTCTCACCCCGTTTGGCCCTGACAGGCAGAACTGAAGTAGTTAATATCCTTCTTGGCCTTACAGAGTTGTCAGGCACGTAAAATTGTACCCCCCCCCCCTAAAAAAAAGGGAACAAAACACCAACAACAAACAGCAACAAAAACCCCCACCCCAAAACACCAACACAAAACAACAACGACCAAAAATAGAGAAACAACAACACAAAAAACAAACAAATTACAACAAAGCAAAACAAAACATAAACAAACAAACAAACAAACAAAAAACCCAACCCAAACTCTGTTTCCATCCCATCAGGTCCAACTGACGTCATTCGCAGTCCACATCCGCATCTCGGACGAGGGATACCTGAGCCCTACAGTAGCCTTTGTGTCTCTGTCTCTGTTCAACATGCTCAATCTGCCGCTCACTATGTTGCCGCTCATTGTGCCGATGGTCATTCAGGTGAGAACAAGTGCTATACGTTCATGTTGAAGACGTTTAAAGAAAAAAGAAAACACAAGGTTATTAGGCCATCAGTAGTTCAAATTTGACCTCCGTCAAGCGATTTTCCTCGATTATCTCCGTTGCGAGAAGTAGCTCATTACGTCCACTCGCCTCACATTTCGTCGTCATTTTCAAATGGAAGTTTTGCATTTCTAAAAGCTGGAGGGAAAAAGTGGAATTTTGTGTGTCTCTTTGTTTCATCCACTAATGTTGTAACCTTTCATATTGTATTACAGGCCGGCGTATCCCTGAAGAGAATCTCTGCCTACCTCAGCCGGGACGACATCAAATCAGACGCCACGAGGAAAGACAGATCTGCTGGTGGGTCATGCCACATTAAATTGTTTGATTGGTTTTGGCTTAACGCCCCATGCAACACTGTACGGTCATTTACGAGGCGGGACCTTTGAAGTTTACGTCCATCTCCGATAGGATGGGGGTTAGAGCTATGAAAACTCCTAAACAATCCTGGCGAACCTCTCCCAGAATTGAACCAGGGATCTCCTCGTCTGTAGGCGGACACACTACCGCTCGGCCATCGCCTCCCCCCTCTCCCTACATTTGTGGCGTAACATTTTGACGACAGTTAAAATCTTCTAAACGAAAGCTAATTAATTTTAATTGTTTGAACTCAAAAGACGGATGTAGAGAAAAGCTCTGATTATTGGCTGGCCTAGATTGTCGAAATATTGTGTTTTTACCTTTGACGCCGTGAAAGTGCTGTAAATAGTATCGGATTCTGATGGCAGTAAGCCTACTCATATATCAAATTTTTACGAATGTTTTGCTCGCTAGTGATGTCGTAATCTTTAACACGCTCTAGGAATGTTTTGAGTGCTAAGCATCAATTTAGAACTGCTATATTTTTGCTCCCTTACTTTAGAACATATTATGCTAAGAATCTACTTACGTCGATCAATTGATGTATTTTTTATCGTGTTCTTTATGTATTGATGCCCGGTGAATTACATTACTGAAATCTAACTATTAGCACGAGTACAATTTGGGTATGAAGTTAGAGAGTGTTAAATATGAACACCCGGATTTTCAATTTCCCTTTTCTGATCAATTGAATCAATGCTCAATTTTTCTTTAAACCACAGAACACGCAGTGTCGATCAGAGATGGGACGTTCACGTGGGACAAGGAAATGCCGACGCCGACACTCAGAAAGTAAGGTTTTGTGTTTAAAAGTAACATTCATTGTCGTTGATGATGCAATTTACAAAGTAATCTATTTCGAAGCATTATATTGTATGTTCTCTTCTTGTTTTTCCCCTCTCAAATGAAAAAAACCCACAGGTGCTGTGGTGTAATGGTTAGACTCTTCGCCTTGCATACGGGAGACCTCGGTTCGATCCCCGATCGCGGACGATCTGGGTATTTTTTCTGCTGGGATTTTTTCCTCCCAGCCCGTGTTGGCCCGTCTCTTAAATGACCTTACAGTGCAGCAGGGGACGTGAAACTGGTAACAAAACCAAACCATGAAACAACCAACCCGCAAAACATCACGAATTCCTCGATATATTTTTATATGGAACTAACTATCAGATCTCAGACCAGATCTAATTTATGAAAACAACAAGAAATAGAAAGAAAAGAAAAGAAAAAATTCACAAAAAACAACAAAAACAAAACAGAAACAAAAACAAAACAACAACAAAAAACCGCTAAAAAATGCTCTCGTTGTTTTGTCACTTTTCTTAATAATGACTTCCAAAACGTTCCTTTTCACGACATGGTTAATAAAGTAATAATGTGTTATATTGCAATTGTTATCATCCCTTCTTTCTCTACTTACCCCCTTCCCCCGTGCTCCCCTCCTCATCCTCCTCATTTCCTATATGTTCCAGCATCAACTTAGAAGTAAAACCAGGCAGTCTTGTAGCTGTAGTCGGCACTGTGGGTTCCGGCAAATCGTCTCTGCTAAGCGCCATGTTGGGAGAGATGGAGAAACTGCAGGGACAAGTTACAGTCCAGGTAACACACGCGTGGTTCAAAATCAGAAAAAGATGCAAAGTTTAAGATAAAATAAGATAAGATAAGATAATGTTTTATTGATTTCCTGGAGTAATTCGCTGTGGCATGGCAAATACGAGCATATTAATAAGCACGACGCACGCGCGCGCACACACACACACACACATTCGTTTTACAATGGTGTACAAACACGTTCGCATTCATACAAGAGACAATACACATGTAGTAACAAATATTGACATAGGCAACGTCATTCATTGAATTTATGCATGTACCCACACCGTTGCCAGTCGCCACAGTGCAGCGCCCTGAATAGAATAACAGTAATACAATATAACAATCATAGTAAACAATACAGAGAGCTTAGTCGTAAACGTATACAAAGCTGTGAAACTATCACAATACAAAAGATATAGAAACCTTTTACAATAACTCTCTTCCTTGGTGGGTGGGTTGTTGGCCGAGCGATAGTGCGCCCGCCTACAGACGAGGACTCCCAGATTCGAATCCGGGGAGATTTACCAGGATTTTATCTAAGATTTCATTGCTCAGACCCCCTTCCTATCGGAGATGGACGTTAACTTCAGAGGTTCCACCTCGTAAATGACCTTACAGTGTTGCATGGGGTGTTAAACCCAAACCAAACCATGTAGGTTTAGGCCACACGAAGCAACACATTTTTACTAGTCAGGAATGTTTTATTAACTGATCTTCGGAACTTTTTTAATATTGAAAGTTAGATTCTTTTATAACAATGGACATTGCCAGATGGCCCTTATATACGGTTATTGCTTAATCCTACAAGCCCCATTCTTGGTACTACCAGAGTTTTTATAAGGTTTATGAGAGAAGTATCAAAGCGTACCCGGCGTCCTCGTGACGTAATCCATGTCAACGGTGCTCACAGTGCAATTGAAGCGCGGCCAAGGAAAGCAGTATCAATGAGAGGCGCGCTTGGTTTTTGGCACGCTAGTAACGCACTGTTGTCACCGAGCGTTTCACACCTTTGGTACTACTCGCATGGCTTGTTCACCTTTATCCGTCTTCTACCCATAGAGCTCAGTGGCCTACGTACCCCAAGAAGCGTGGATACAGAATGCCACACTGCGGGACAACATCCTGTTTGGAAGACTACATCAACCACACAGATATGATGACGTCATCGAGGCGTGTGCACTAAAAGCTGACCTTGAGATTTTGCCAGGAGGGGACAACACAGAGATCGGAGAGAAGGTAAGAAGTATCGCGTCATCCATATTTCAGCAAAGTCAACTAAACAATCAAGAAACTATATACAATCAACAACACAACAACCCCCCCCCCCCAACCGAACAACAAAAGCAACAATAACTTTACAAACAATGGAAAGCGAGGATGGTACGAGCAAAGAGGTTGAGAAATGTGAAGAATATTTACTTCTCATAATGGTATGTTATACATATTTTGTATCGCCAGACAATGTGTGTACTCGTTTTCCCAGCTACTCTCTCTCCGTCTTGCTCTATCCACACACACACGCACACACACACACACACAAACACAAACACACACACACACACACACACACACACACAAACACACACACACACAAACACACACACACACACACACACACACAAACACACACACACACACACACACAAACACACACATACACGCACAGGGTAACAACTTCTCTCATCAATTGTTATCACAACTTCACTCTCACCCCCTTTATCTCTCCCGCTGCCTCCCCTCTCTTTCTTTGCGTTCCCCAATGGGCTCTCGCTTGTCTCCTCCTCCTCGTTGCCAATAGTCTTGACAATTTGCTTCCCCTCCGCCCCCACCCTCTCAAGGGCATTAACTTTTCTCCTCCCCCTCCAAGCTGCCGTTTGTTATCACATTCCCTCTCCGGCTAAAGTGTTGGCTTCTCGTGCCAATGGTCCCGGGCTCGAACCCGGACAGCGCAGGTATTTTCTCCCAAAGTCAATTTCTTCTTCACCTTGTCTACTCTTTCAACTTCAGTCTCTGATTCTTTCTCTGACATGTCCTGACTTGCTCTCCTTAATTTCTTGAAAGTCTTCTCTCATCTACTCTTGTCTTCAAAATAGAAAATTAATTCCCACCCAAATACAGTTGAACCTGCTCAAGCGACCTCCGGTATAAGGCGACCACCTGTATAAGGCGACCACCTGTATAAGGCGACCACCTGCACAAACGACCACTTTCCATCGACTCCCAAATTACTCTATTTCTATTTATTGGCGCTGTCTAAAACGACCGCTTTCTTTACGACATTGAGTGGTCGTCTTAGACAAGTTTGACTGTACTTTTAAATGGTTCTTGGCACCGAGTCGATGGAATCGTGAAACCCCAACCAACCAATCATTTCCCTCCCTCTGTTTCTCTCCCAGGGCATCAACGTGTCCGGAGGTCAGAAGCAGCGCGTGTCTCTGGCCCGGGCTGTGTACAGTGACCAGGACAT
>JAUKPP010244738.1:0-13323 GCA_032273245.1 Phyllaplysia taylori | reverse complement strand
AAATGGATACATGAAAAAGGTGCAATACCTACAATACAATTGATAATATCTTGGTATTATAAACACTGCCCCCCCCCCCCCCCACACCTTTTTCCCCTTCTCAACCCGAAATATTTTTCTTTCTTGCACGTGCAGCTAAAAGAGCTAATCCACAACCAGGTCATGCTCTCCCGCCATTAAGACGACTGTCATTAGTGTCTCTTTGGTTGTCGGTGACAGCTCTCCCCTAACAGTCTGCTGCTGTCAATGTCTACGATAATTGTTATGTCAAACGTACGTAAGGGGGGAAGGGGCGGAGGGGGAAAGGGGGCCCCGGCACATAATATACCACTAATACACCACCACAATTGTGACAGAGACCGCGAAAAAAGTCAGACTATTTACTGAGGAGTTACGAAAATGTTGTTGTACTCGTACAATCTAGTTAAAAACCGGTGCGGTACGGGGGAGCGGGGAGAGGGACCTCATCTCGCACCTGGTAGAGGTATTTGCTATTGACGTGGCGTTCCCCCCTCATTCTGGCACTCGTTGTGTGAACACGGAGGACCAAGGCTATCATTAACTTGTCCACATCGCTATACAGGCCAGGGAAGAACCTGCGAAAGCAGTTATGACAAATTACGGCTGGAAACATTAAAATCTCTCCTCTCCTCGACACCGCGGGTGTTGCGCTCTAAGTAAATACGTCGAATTACGTTTGTGACTTTCCCTCCTTTCTTTAGGTATAAATTTTCCAAACTGTTGAGACGTCGTATAATTCTAAATGTATTTTTGAAAAGGGCACTTGAGATGAAGTTTTCTTAAAGGTCGTATTTGTGGGTTTTGCGGTACCCAGCGATTTCAGCAGTAGGAAATAGGAAATATACAGTGTTGAGCTCTACCGCAGTTCGCAGTTCTATGTGCCGGTCGAAGGGTTCGGCTGCTTCCTACAAAACCGTCATTACACGGGGTAGGGGGGCCGGCTAGGAGCCCGAGAAGAATATCCCTCCGACTCGCATTCATCCCTCGCGAAATCCTCAGAGAGCGGAACCCTGCGGGGCGGACATTCACTCAGCACAATGGCTTCGCAGACATTCACAAGCGGGCTGCTTCACGAATTAATCATGTAGCGACAAAATCTTTTCAAAGCGCCGGCCTCGGAAAATTGGCGCAGAAGTTCGCATGCTCCTCCCATCCAATTAGAAACGTACACTGCCCTCCTCCGCCTAGCTAGCGCTGTCCGTCTCCGCGAAGCTGTCGTGGTCTTTGCTCGGCTTCCGGCTGAGGGAGTACTGAAAGGCGAGGTTCGAATAGATTTTTCTTTGATTTTTTTTGTTTAAGGTCTCTTGCAACACTGTAAGGTCATTTATGAGATTGGATAGGCCTACTATTACCCTGCCTCCCAGGGCCGATCCGGGCTGAGAGGGACGACTCCAAGCAGAAACAGCTCAGATGGTCATCCGCACGTGGGGTCAAACTAGGGGTCTTCCGCATAATATACGAAGAGCCTGACCATTAAACCAGAGATGCCTAAGGGAGTATCGGGAAGGTGTGGATGGGGAGGCAAGATCCGATTATATCATTCCTTTATCTTTCTTGTTTGTTTTGCTGATTTTTTTTAAACATTCCGGCGTCTGAGTTGTAGTGGTTAGGCACTACACCTATGACAGGTAGGACGCAAGTTCAATCCCATGTGCGGACGAACTGCGTTTTTGTGCCTAAAAAGAAAAAAAAATATATTCTAAACGAAAAATCTATTCAAGTGACGTAAGACTGGTAGGTAAATAAAAACCAAACGAAAGTTTTATATTTCGACATCAAGTCATATCAGTGTCAAGAAGTAGGTAAAGACAATAGCAACACTGAGAAAGAAGTAGAAGGGGCAGGCAATACCAGAGCGCCCGTCAACTACTCATAACTAAGGCTAATGTAGGAAAAGGAGAGACGCCTTTATAAACACATGTGTACTAATAATTTTTTCTGAAGTTTGTTTGTTTGGTTGGTTTTAGTTTTACGGCCCATAATACATGTTAGATCATTTACGGGCGGAACCTCCGATTTTACGTCCATCTCCAATAGGACTGGGGTCAGAGCCATGAAAACTCCGAAAAAAAATCCCGGTGAACGTCTCCGGATTTGAACCCGGGACCTCCTCTTCTGTAGGCAGCCGCACTACCTCTCGGCTACCGACTAACCTCTCTAACTGAAGTTTTCATTGGATCCATAATTCAAACTTAGACTTTTAACTTTATTATAGTAGGTAGGCCTATGAGTAAATATTATATCACGTATGCGTGTGATGTGTGGAGTCGTGTGTATGTAACTGTGATATGTGTACTTGTGCGCGGGGAGGAGGGGGGTGGGTGGGGTAGCGTTAGTCTCTGTGTGTGCGTGTATGCGCAGTTAGTCAGTACCTCTCCCCGTGTATACCCAGATCAAGTGCTCACCTATAATTCTGCCAGACGAGGCAGCCTCTGTCCCCGGTGTTTGCCAGGCGGTCATCCGGCGACACCGCACGGAGGATAAACCCGTCAGCCCGATGACGTCATAACTCATGGCCCGTACCACTTCAAGTCGTTTATGATAGGCGCATTGGACTTCGCTCCCGGAATGTAATCGAGCACAGTTAGTAATGACTTTCGCGGAATATCGATCTTGGAACTAAGATACGATAAACTTTATTCTCCTGAAGGGAAATTTGACACGGTAAAAGGGGAAATGAACATTCACATCTCTCTGAGCATTGCATGTACACATTGATAAAGATTTCAATAGATGCACTTTTTCAGTCTGCCAATTAGAATGCCGACTTTTATTCGTTTGAAACGGCGTCTTTGGTATAATGGTTAGACTATTAGCCTATGATGCAGAGGTAGTGAATTTGACGCCAACATGGGGTAGATTTTTCTCTATGTATTTATTTCACGTTGTGTAATTCCATCTCTCTGCTGAGATGAAACGTCCCTCTCAGCTGGAATTGGTCCTGGAATGCAAAGTTGAAGCAGTTTGCCTCTTAAATGATCTTATAGTGTCGCAAGAGGCGTGAAAACAAAACCAACAGCAGCAAACCGACAAATACATTAATTGAAGAACAATATTATTACATCGCATCTTAAATATCCACCACTGCTAAAACAATCAAAGCCGGAAAATACTTGTTATGTACCAACAACACATTTATTCCACACACCTCACATACATCAAGCGGACCTTCGATTACGGCGCTCTAAGTTCATATAGCCATAGTCGATATGGATCGTGGGCGAATTCCAGAGGCCCCAGTTTATGACACGTTATTCCTAGGTCATTAAGTCGACGTTAAATATCGCCCGCCACTCCATGGGCACTCAACGAGACTGTAGACAGTTATGTGGACAGATCGCAACAACACCAGGAAATGCCCTGATTTTTCTTTGGCCTTGTGAGACTCCACCCAGAATATTATTATCAGTGTAAGTAGAGAGCCTATAGCCCTTAAACTCAAATCTGGTTCATACAATTGAAGCGCGGATAAGAAAAGTATATTATGTGTCAAGTATGAATGGTTATCCGCGCTTGGTCACTGTAATCCTCGGCTACGCTCGTAATGCACTGTTGTCACGGACCGTTTCTCCTATCAAAATATAGACTCTCCGGTGCAAGTTTCGCTAACAACCAAATCGTCTACTATATTCTTTGCACCATTCATCTATTTGCACTACCTATAATGATATTGCTGCCTTTAAAACTGCCTTCTTTCTTTCTATTCTTTTGCTTAAGTCGATTCTGTGATACTGTTAGTTTACTTGGTGATGTAGATGTTTATCGTTGGACTTGCAAGAATACTGGAGATGAAACAAGAGTTTCTGATGCGAAAATTAGACCCGTCTCAGTGGGGATTAATTTGTCAGCTGAGGAGTGTAGGCCTGTATTGCTACCGTCCTGGTCAAAAGTCATGAATATTAGAATGTCCTGCCCTGTGTTTTTTGTTTTTTGTTGGGGGGTTAATATAATAACATCTTTACCTCTCAACAGTTATACAATAGTTACAGTGTAACAACGTTTTCTGTAGAGTAATGGTCAGGCTCTTCGTCTATCACCCAGAGGACGCGAGTTCGGTCCCTACGTTGGAAGAAGATCTCCGTGCCCGAAAAGAAACGTTATGTCCCCCTCAGTCTGGGTTGGCCCTAATAAGCAGGAGCGAAGCATTCCGCCTCTAAAATAACTTTGCAGTGTTTCAAGCAGGAGCGTAGGGCGCTCCCTGAGTAGGAGCAAGCAAAACTAGAATATAGGTAAAAATCAACTATTTTAAGAAAAATCGGGAAATGGCCCATCAGGCAGTGAAATAGATGGAGCAAGCGTTGCTTTTTTGCTTGTATGGGCGCTACGTCCGTGGTTATAAGAGTCATACCAAACCAATCACTCAAGAGACAAAACAAAAACAACAACAATAGCCCCCCCCCAAAAAAAAAAAAACAACAACCCCCAAAAACCCCCCCACCCAACAACAACAACCCCCAACAACAAAAAAAAAAGCAACAACACAACAACAGCAACAACAACGAATGCCGTGCACCACATAAAGCGGTCCAATCAAGAGAGAAATTATTCTCATAGGACCAGCCCGAGATTAAGACCATATCAAGTCTTCACTTGGGCAATGTCCTGTAAACCTGGTGTATAAATAATCAAATAGAAAATGTGGCATTGCTGTTTACGCAGGTGAAAAAGCAATGAAGAAATTAATCTCCCTTTGGTCATTCTTTGAGAAGTCATGGTCAGTCAACTATGATCTTTGGGAAACTCATTTCTGCTTCTGCTTACCACCTAATCTTGGGACGCTTCACAAGTGTTTTCTAGGATGTTGACTCGCTGTAATGCCTCTGAGGCTCTAACATGGAGCGGCTGTGATTAAAAGTAAATTCGATGTAACGGATGTATCTATCTCATCAGCAGCCCTTTTCAGGCCCATTCACACACCAAACAGAGTCTGCGTCAATGAGATGCATGATATAGCACAGGTGGGCAGATAATCAATGCCACAGATCGAAGTCCTGCTTTCCCACGGTCTTCCGACCCACATGTGAAGACCCAAACTGCAATCACAGCTCCGGACTTCAATTCTCAAAGGCATTGCTCACAAACACAAGGAACAAAAACAAGGACTTCACTGACAGACCGCGCTGGAGTAAACAACAGACCATCATTTTGTGGGTTTGGTACTTCTTTACTCCATCTCTAATATGATTTAAAAGCAAACCTGTGACTTCAGTATCCTTTGGTATATTGCAGATGTCACGGCTGCGCCATACGGGAACATGGAAGATGAATTAAAGTGATTCCGGGGCTAAGATCTTCCCGGGTAAAAAGTCAAGCAAAGAAACGACATAAAGAAAATCAACAACGGGGAGAGAGGGAAAGACACAACTGGGCAACACAGCTCCAAGGCTAGGGAAGTCGTAACAACCGAGGTTGCCAGGTTTCAAAATGAAAAACCGCCAACAGGGGGATAAAATAGCCAAGAAGTAGCCCAAGGAGATTTTGACGCATTTCTAATGGTAACGGTCCATTAGAAGAAAAGAGAAAAATAGAACCACACTAAGTTTAAATGAGTTTCAAAAGAACGCGTATTAATCTATAAATTTTACAGGGGAAAATGCCCAATTTCCCCAAAAGACAGAACAAAAGAAAAAAAAAGAAGAAAACAAAGCAGTCGAACTGCCAAGAAAGAAAATGTCTAACCATAATCGTAAAAAAAAGAAAGCCAAATGTGGCTATAAAGTAGGCAACCTGGCAAGACTGCGCAAAGGACTCTAACAAGAGACAAGCCTACCTGCTGTGTCAATATCCATATTGAGCACACACTGACGCCTCTAACAACAAAACTTTAACGACTTGCCTCTCGATAGTCCCCGGGGTAAACACAACCGCTCTTCACCGATCGCCTCGAGAAACGCCGTCCTCTCTAGCAGGAGAGTTCCCTTGACTTATCTTAAGAGGAAATTTTCATTAAATCTCGAGTAGGGGCCAGTGTTAAATCTGTTAATTTCCAGTCTTGATGAAGGGGAAAGGCGAGAGCCCTCTGCTAACAATGACCCAATTATCGACGGGGGTTTCCCCGTGCGCTGCTGGACATTTCTGTGACGTAAGAGTGACGTAGAGACGGCCGTGTGAGAAGGCGTTTCCCTCTTCAGCCCAGACCGGACCCCACCTGTGGGAGAAAATACAGAGACGAGTGAGAAATTTTGACATGGTAAAAAAAAACAGTAACCTAAAATAAACACAATTGTGTCACATCCGATCTTCTGAGATTCCTCTGACATTCAGATTAAAACTGATTGGTTTTCGTAATTGGATTTTCAATCTTACCTCTGTTGGAATATATTGTTTTCTTTTATCAACTTCTTTTCTTGAAGCATGAAAAAGGTACAAGATAAGAATATCATTTTTATTTTAATGGATCTCTCTCCCTCTCTCTCTTTCTTTCTCTCTTTCTCTCTCTTTGTGTCTCCCCATTCCCCGCCTCTGCTTAATCCTCCGACAAAATAACCCCCAACAACTAAAAGTAAACGCTACAACTGAAATAATATCAAATGTGAAAAAAATGTTCATTTAATTTTTCAAGTTCATATTGAGTAAGCATAATAAAAAAAATCTAAATAAAATGAAAGAAGTAGACAACATTGTATTCACTTTGGGTGCAAAAAGAAAAGGTAGTCGCTTTTTCTATCTTTTATCGTGTCATCGATGGAGAATATTGGGAATACTGATATTTTCTAGGGAAAAGTCACGTTTTGAGGACAAAATGACGTCTTTACAATAATTGTTGGCTCATTTTCCTTGACAGATTATGTCTGAGAGGTCTGGGGGAGTCACTAAGCAGCAGTTTGTGGGCAGACTGCCTTGCACCTATCGCCCCTTAAATCCCCATGCCCTCCACATTGCCCACATAGTTGGCTCCTCACCGCGATTGCCAAGTGTCCGTAATTTCCTGGTCGCGCTCAGAACAACGTCTTTGTCAGAGGACCAGTTACTAACTGCGAGACCAAGTCAGTCGAGCGATTGTCTGGAGAATACAGACACTCGACGTGATGAGTCGTTTTGCTTATTTCTTCCTCCCCGACTCAAAGTGATGACAATAATTGGTCTAGGGGAGAGGCGAGGAGGAGGAAGAGGAGGAGGAAGGGGGGGGGGGGAGGAGGAAGAGGGGGTGAAATAAATCAACGTCTGAGAAACGCTTTAATACAACTCTAACCTTCTTGGTAACCGAATCTGTCACATGTATAATACTTTGTAAACGGTAAATGTACCAGGTTCGACGTCCCAGCAATGTAGAAATGGAATAATGAAGACCAGAGTATGAGAGAACATGGGTCTTCTCGATCTATTGAACGCGAATCTTCTGCCTGGCGCCCAGGAAAAGACATGTTCGATGTTAACATCAGACGCTTCTTCTAAGTATGAGCCGTTTATTATTGGCCATCTCTAGCTAAAGTTGAGCTACTCCAGACGCCGTCAGTAGAAGGCCATTGTCTTCCCCTGTAACAGCACTCGATAAATAGGCGTTTGTCCCGCTAAGAGTTTTCCCTATAATGCCATGCGCACTGTTGAAGAAGGTGGGTACTTCTAGCAACATTCACGCGCCCGCACCAAGACAATACTGAACGCGCCTCGCACGAGCACGCACCGTTGTGCGTACGCTCTCCACAGCTTGACTCCAAGCTCTAACCAAGAAAAACCTTTCTGTAAAACGGACGCAGCTTCAGGCTAAGAGGAATCTTCGCGAGCGAGGGAGAACGGCAATAAAAAATTCATATGACAAAATCGTGTTATTAGTAAGGATAATGGCGGAACTGAGTTGTCTGTGTCAGGCCAACAGCTCCAGTGGCATCGACATGCCGCCCGAGTGGATCTTCCCACCGCTTCAAGAGTGCTCGTCTGCCCCCTCTCCCAGCTACTGACTTCGCCCTCACACCAGGGGGCGCTCACCGGCTGACCCACATTCGCCCACTCCTCCCCCATTATTTATGATTTTTCAGTACAACTATTTTATAACGAATTACTGCTTAGTTTCTTCACTTTGCATAAGGGTTGTTGACGCTGTTTGTGATGTCTTTTCTAGGCAATCATAATTACTGTGTTTGTTGGGGCGTGAGGTTATTTCCCGGGTACTTGAATTAAGCTATGGTTGTTTACTGAACATCGGCGAGTAAGCTGACAATTGGGTTTAGAGTTGGCAAATAAATAAGTTAATGCGTGGGTTCACCTGTGTCTTTTTGCTGTCCATGATTACTGACACGAGGGCTTGCGTTTCGCCTCCCACTGCTCTCCCTTGTCCCCCCCCCCCCCCATCTGACTTTTTCAATTCTTCTCCCTCTTCTCCATCTATTTTGGTCTCTCTGTCTCTCTCTCTCCCCGTCAATCTCTCCCCTTCCCACTCTCTCTTTCTCTCATTATTTCTCTCTAATTTAACCCAGAAAGAGAGAGAGAGAGAAAGAGAGAGGAAGACAGAAAGAGAGAGAGAGAGAGAGAGAGAGAGAGAGGGAGGGAGGGAGAGAGAGAGAGAGAAAGGGAGAGAGAGAGAGAGAGAGAGAGAGAGAGAGAGAGAGAGAGAGAGAGAGAACGTTGGTAAATGTAATGGAAATAGTGCATTGTATAGTCTCAGACAACGTGTTAAACTTGTTGGTTGTCATCATTTGTCACTGTAACATGACCATGCCAAATTTCTCGTTAGATCTCAATAAACGTTCTGATTCCAACTTTGATTACTCTTTATCTCTCTGCCCACTCTTTCTCTTTCTTCTCCTCCCTTCTATCCCTCTCCCTGTTTCTGTCTGTCTGTCTGTCTGTCTGTCTCTCTCTCTCTCCCTAGCTCCCTCTCCTTGTTTGTATATTCGAGCATGCATATGTGCTATTTATTTCATTGTTTGTATATTACACAACACAACATGGGCATCGAAGTTTCTTCGTTATAATTTTTTCCCGAGCAAATCCGTTACGTAAACATCAACATTGAAATAACTAGATTCCATTTTTTAGCACCATCGTCACCATTTAGGATGAAGTATCTTTTTTATTCTAATGCGATCTCTGAAAAGGTAGGCCTATACATGTATTATGAAAGCGCACATTACCCTTAAGAAGGATCAGATTCAATGGCATAATATTTTGATCGTACTTTTTAAAAAAAACTCATCACCACCAACAACACAACAAAAGAAAACCAAAAAAGGAAAAAATCAACGATAAGACCCCAAACAATCCAGCCGAACAAAATGCAGGGCCAAAATAAAAAGAGTAAAACAAAGAAAAAAGTTATTGTAGGCCTACATAATAATATTATGTTCAGCGGTATGTGAAAGGAAAAGAACTTAGGTCAAAGAATAAAACGTGGAACACATCAATTATGCTCTGGTCACTGCTATTCTTTTAATGTTAAACCAAAGTCAGTTTAACGAGAGAGAATAGGTTGTTTTTTTAACAATATTTTAATCTTCAGAAAATAGATTCGTCAGATTAGGAAAGTTATTTGATACTAGCCTACATTACACTGATAATGAAACATGGCAGCTTAAGATCTCTTTTTGGTACCAATGCTTTTCACTGTTCTTGCAAACTGCTTAAACAAAAGGTTTACCGTATCAAGCCAATAAGTTAAACACTCTGGATTGTGACTTAAAGTATACTGGTAATACAATTTGATCAAATCATTCGTATATATTGTTTTTTTTCTGTTGACAGAGGCTACCCAGCCATTGAATTCTACGCGTCTCTTTTTAAATTATGAAATGCATCTATTTCTCATGTGCATTAGAATTACTAATCTCTTTCTGTTGGGACTCTAAGCTTTCCCCCCTCAATAAATGTTATTTCATTGTGAAGATCTTGCTCTTAGCACTACACCAATTCACCATTTAATAACCATGATTATTCTCTCTTTCCTTGTCCCTTCTACAGAAAGCATATTCATTCATGCACGCACAAAGCACGCGAATACACAGCTCAAACGCATGCAGATTCACACTCATGTGCGCGCGCACACACAGCTAGTACAATGCAGTCGTTTATCGGGCAATTACCGGAAATAATAAGGAAGCACAGTGACATGGAGCATGTGACGAAACACTTAACAAACAATAAAACCTGGGGTAGTCACCTCCAGCTACAAACGCCAATTTCTCCAACGGTTTTTTATTTGAGGGAATGCAATTTGATCAGCCGAAATAAGAAAGAGCAGGCATGCTGAAATCAAGGCAATTTTGCTCATCTAGTTGCATGCCAGAATTTAAGAACTAGCTCAATTTCTTTATCTGCATTGTGCAACAACGAATTTTGGCGGCTGTAGAACGCGATATTATCGGAGTTCGTTTGTCAGGCGAATCGGAGGAACAAAAGCTGGATGGCTCTGGCGGTTGCTAGGGAATAATGCGTCCCCTTCCTGATGGCGTCAGGCGTCAAAAGATGGCTACTTAATGCACACGTCTGCGCCCAGCGCTCACCTTACGAGGGAGGCGGTGCACGGCCTTTGATGCAGACGAGGACCAAGCCACGGTGTGACACCACGCACGTCACGTGTGACATTCACTCTATGATGTCACGCTCAGTCTCCATCTACTCACCAGGGCGTCACACGTTTGACTCTGGCTTGAGCCATTATCGGTAATAGCAGTCAATGGGTACCACAAGACGCTGCATGGGGACAAGGAGATGTGCAGGCGCGCTCTTAGTGCCACAGAGAAGAAAAGGGCGGCCGCTCTCCAAGAGTAGGGCACTCATAGTCCTAGTAGAGACAATGGACGGCTTTATGCGATGACGGAAGACAGGGAGTGTGGTAGAGGGGAAGAAAGAGAGGGAAAGAATAGACTTGCGACTAATTAATCGTAATAGTGAACTTGAAGTCAGGTCTTTCAGTGGTTTCATTAGGTTTACTTTGTAAAGAGAATGACAGAAAGCAGCCTCTGAAGCAGTCTCTGTGAATGGTAACACGAGTGTTAATCTTACGCGTGAAATGAAAGTCAAACAATTCAAGTTGGTGAAGTATTTACTTTGTGGTTTCATCAAGTTAACTAGTAAATCCAAGCTCAGGAAAAAATCTCACTATTTTCTTTCATGCCTCTCAGGTTATTAGTATTCTTCTCTTGAATGCGGTTACTTCATAACATAATGAATATCACGATAGGGTGGTAAAAAAATTCTTTGCGCAACTTTTGTTCGATTTTGTCCCACACTATTGCACGAACTTTTCTCAAACTTGGCATACACGGGTTTGTTTCCATTTGTCTCAGCAGGATTGTATTATTTTCTTTATCGATCCATACCTTCTTTAAAGATTCTTTAAATAAGATCAATAAAATGAAACAACAAAGCGATCTAATCGGGAATGTTCTCAACTCTACAGTGAAGAGAAACTTCCAGCTCATTTTTCTCGTACGTCACAAGTCTAAGCGTGTATAATCAACCCTCGACCTTGACAATGTGCTAATGTAAACTTACGATGATATTCCCGATCCAGGCACCTGGTTTAAAATTTTTTTTTTTTTTATTGATCTTATTTAAAGAAATGTCTAAAATAAGACATGAATCCATTCACAAAAATACAATCATGTTGAGAAAAATGAAAGAAAGTTCGTAAAAAATTATTACGGTAATTTTGGAGAAAATCGAGCAAAAGTTGCGCAACAAATTTTTGACCGCATTATAATAGAAAGTATTTGGATTCTTCCCCTGGCATTTGTTTGATCATAGTCATAAAACATATGAGTTGCTCTAGGGAAATTGATTTAGTTTTTGTTCCATTTCAAATGTTGAAGAAATAAGCGAATAAGATTTAAATTGCATTGCTCGTGGAAAAAAAAAAAAGGGACCGCTTCTCGCAAATGAGGGCAAGAATATCTTTTCTTTTTTATTTCGAATAGGAATTACCCTGAAATATAATTTTTTATGGGCAAGTAAACAAAATGACGAGAACAACAACAACAACAACAACAACAACAACAACAACAACAACAACAACAACAACAACAACAACGGCGAAATACACCCCCCCCCCCTAAAAAAAAAAAGAAAGAATCCACCTCAAAACCCGGGTTTCTTAATTGATGAATGAAGCCCTACCCACCCCACCCACACAACCCCTTATGGTCTAGACAGAATAACCCGTTTGTTCAACAAAGCTAAACCGTTTTCGGCTCATCCCTTCTGGAACCGACAGACTATTTCGTTCATCAAGGAAGTGTTGTAACTAGCAAACATTTTTTGTTGTTGTTGCTGAAAGCATTATAACATCTGATATCAAAAGACAAGAGTCTTCCTCCACCTCCTCGCCTTACAACAAAGAGAGAAGACGTATGGTGCGTAAACTGTCACTTTAATATGTGAAGAGGAAGCATATTCGCGCACGAATTTAATTTTTTTCTATTCCCGAGCACTTGTGGGTGAAAATGTCTGAACACCTGCCAATAAAGTAGAGCTCCACTTGTTGGGCAGATTATAATAAATCTAAGCTACCAGATTTAAGAAATGCCGCCCTCATTTTCCAGATAGCAAGGTAGAGGTAAAAAACACACCGGAGCAAACAAATCAAACTACACCCCCACCTCCCCCTCACACACATACACACACGAAGGCACACACACAAACACACACACAGACAAATACGCACATACCCGGCAAAATGAATGAAACAAACATCATCATCATCATAATTGCCTTTCTCACCCTGGACCAGGCTATAGGCCACAAACAAACACTCTCCACTTTTCCCTATCTTGGGCTAGCTTTTTAACATCATTCCATGACTTTCCACTTCTCTGTACATCATTTAACGAAATAAACAAAAAAGACAAAAAACAAACAAACAAAAAAGACCAAAAAAAAAAGAAGAAAAACGCGGAGAAGAAAAAGGAGATGGGGGTACGGGTGGGTAAGGGAATGGGGTTGGCGTGGAGGTTAAGAAGTAATCTATTCATAGAGGCCCAGGTTTCTGCTGCTTTTGCCTCTTTAAGAAGAGGATTTCTTAGCAAATGAGCAGACTTTCGTGTTGAATTAGCTGACTTCATCAAAATTCTCTGATCGTCTATGTCATAGAATGAAGGAGGGTTATAAAGATAAGAAAGTGAATGAGTGAAAAAAGAAGAAATGTTTCTCTCTCTCTCTCTCTCTCTCTCTCTCTCTCTCTATCTATCTCTCTGTTTGTGTGTGTGTGTGTGTGTGTGTGTGTGTGTGTGTGTGTGTGTGTGTGCGTGTGTGTGTGTGTGTGCCCGCGGGTGGGGGTGCATGCGAGCAAGTGAGCGAGCGATAGAGAGAGAGAGAGAGAGAGAGAGAGAGAGAGAGAGAGAGAGAGAGAGAGAGAGAGAGAGAGAGAGA
>JAUKPP010244727.1:0-13324 GCA_032273245.1 Phyllaplysia taylori | reverse complement strand
CACACACACACACACACACACACACACACACACACACACACACACACACACACACACACAAACAACAACAACAACAACAACAAAACACAATTCAAGAAAAAAAAAATGAATGGATGCAGGAATTCAGTATTGATCTTCCCGTGTAGCTTCTGTGTGCGGATCGTCTGCAACATCGCCTCGTTTCAGCCTTGAGGCGCAGACGATTCTATGTCTGGTGATGCATCTTTCATGGAGAGATAACGTTCTCATGTCCTCCATGTTTGTGTGTGTATTACATGTCGTTGTGAGACGAGCGTGTGGAAATATATTTGCTCCTTTCCCCACTCGCTTCGTCCATCTTGTCTTCTGTTATATAGGCCTACTTTATGGATTAGAAGTTGGGTAGGTGGGGATGGAAAGGGATGAAGGCTTGGTTTGGTCTGGGTTTTATGCTTGCTTTGGTTTCGTTTTGGCTTAACGTCCCTTGCAACACAATACGGTCATTTAAGGGACGGGCTACTTCAAGTCAGGTCCAACCCGGGCTCAGAGGGACATTGTCCCAGCAGAAAAACGGAGAGCTCGTTCAAGCTCTTAGCTGCCCTACGCTGGCCTCGAACTCACGTCCTCTGCGTGACAGGAGAAACGCCTAACCATTACACATACAGACGTCGTGGGTTTTTATGCTTTTCGTAGCACCGTAAGGTCATTTTAGAGACAGGCTACCTTAACCCGGGCTGAGAGGGACTCGACGTCCCAGCAGAGACGGAGATGTTCGTCCAGCCTGGGGATCGAACTCCCATAAGAGCTGGGAAGGTGTGTGTGTAGTATCTGTGTGTATGTGTTTGTGTTTGGGGGAGGGGGGGGGGGGTCGTGAAAAAGACGAAGTTTGGGCTTCAGGTACTTTTGTCTGGTTTTGTTTCTAGTTTTACGTCGCTTGCAACACTGTACGGTCATTTAAGTGACGGGGTGCTTCGACCCTGTCTGTCAGGACCAACCTAGGCTGAGAGTGACAAATCCATCCCACCAGAAAACGCTGTTTGTCCGCACGTGGGATCGAACTCGGGTCTTCCGCGTTATGGGCGAAGAGTTTAACCATTATACCACAGACACCGGTCAGCAGGCGCATGGCTTAGTTTTTGTACTGTTTACAGAATCGATGGTTCATCTGAACGAACGGAATTGATTAGGGCCAGGTGTTTGTCTTCAACAGCTCACCAGCACGGTTCTTTTTTTCTTTCTTTCTGTCTTTTCTTGTTTTTAGGAGCAAGCCCCTAAAGTCTGTTCCCCTCTGTTGATTGAGAAAAATAAGCTACGTTTAGGACTCCTTACTCGCCACCTGTGTTGATTTCAGCCTCTATGAATGTGTTTGGGAACATGCTCGTTACCCGGTACCTGACATTTATGCAACGAACAAATGCCGCCATCAAAACTACTAGAGAACAAAATGTGCTGAATTCATCAATGGTTGTCTCCTATTTCGTCACTGTTCACTCGGTATGAATGGAATAAACCTGATCGATACCCCCCATCTGTTGTCGCCCAGATTTGTAAATTTCGCAACCTCAATGGGAATACGCGACATTGTTACGTTACAGACTTGAACCAACTCGGCGAGCTTGATCTGTTCAATGTTTTTTCTTTTCAATGCTCTCATGCTTTGCTTTCTTCACCGGCTCAACACGTCGTTCTTCTGATCGTCTGTCGATAAGCCAGTTAATTATTTGGGTCAATCTGTACAAAGTTTCCTACATTCTGTACACACCGGGCGCTCGTATGCACGAGCTTCTGCATCTGGTGTATCCCACGCTAGGTGTAGAATTAATGACATATTCAATACCATTGTAAATGCGATGATATAAATGCTTAAGTTTTTACTTTTCTGTGCTTCGATATTCCGCGCTTGCATGCGATTTTGTGACGTAGTGTGAGTACGGCCTGTGTAGGCTATAGAGTCCATAGCCCATCTACACCAGGGCCCATATTATTCACAGTCCATTTTCTTGAGTGCAGTAAGTACGTAACTGCAGTAAAACAATATTTCATCTCTCAGTGGCCTTAAAATATTTTGCTTCCTTATCGATTACGTTATCAAGACTCTAAAAACTTAAAATGTGACGCTATAAAGCTTCTCAGTTGGAGAACCTTGTTTTACTTTCATTAAAATTATCGTGAAAGTTAGCTTCGTGGTTTATGAAAGGCGGCCCTCGTTTATCTTACACCAGGCACAGGGGGTTTGATGCATACCGGGCCAGGTCAATGACACGTTTTCGTATTGTTTTCTTAACTCTTATCACACGAGTAACTCCTTGACATCCGGAGTGGTGATCGGGGTATCAACCGGTGTAATGGTTATGCACGATATGTGTTCTCGCCCCCGTCTCCGCCTCCTCTGCCAATCCTGTTTGAGTTTGTTTCTATTTTTACGTCCCTTACAACTCTGTAGGGTACAGTAATTTAAATGACAGGCTACTTCAACCCTGCCTGTCAGAGCCACCCGGGCTGAGAGGGATAAATCCCAGCAGACTAATGCAGATCGTTCTCACGTGGGATCGGAGTCGGGTCTTCTGCGAGAAAGGCGAAGAGCTCAAACATTACACCACAGACGCCGGTCAACCAAGTCTATCTGCCGCTTAAATCTATGCCCACAGTGGGCTCTCCGTTGGTCTTGTGTACAATGTAGTCCGCCAGTTTAATTTGTCTATAGTTTTACTCCTTTTGTAACCCTATACGGTCCTTTTAGAGACGTGCTACTTATTCGGGCTGAGAGGGACGCACCTCAGCAGAGAGGCCGAAATGTTCATCCAAAGTGTGTTTATGTTGGTGTGTGTGTGTGTGGGGGGGGGGGGGGGCATCGTCCTTTGTGATATGGGCGTATCTTGTGAGATGGACGTCTCGTGTCATATGGGGCGTAAAACAAGAAACCAAACCAACCTGCTAAACATTCCGTATGGCGAGTTCACTGCTGTCACGGCTATCACTTGAGTAAGCACGGCTTAACTTTAGTCGCAGCGAGACAGATAAGAAAGGATTGTGGCTTGTGTGAGAGTAAACAGATCGATACAGGGACCCCGTTTTTTCAAGGTTTCGGGCATAAATCAGCGTGTGGTTTGTGTGACCGCCGCCATCCGCCACTACTGTCACGCATTAGAGTCATTAGTGTCACTGACGGTTCCTTGTATACGTTTCAGGCTTTTATTATTCTTTTTTTTTTTTTAAGTTATGATTACCGGTGTCTGTAGGGCAATGGTTACGGCTCTTGCCCTTAGACACAGAGGACGAGAGCTGGACCCCCATCTGAGATGAGCATCTGCGTCGCTCTCAATCTCATGGGATTTTATGTCCCTCTCAGCCCGGATTGGCTTGAGCTGGCAGGGTCGAAGTAGCCTGTGTGTAAAATAGCTTTTAAATAGAAAGAAAAGACCACTTGATTCATCCCTGTGGGGAAATTCATTTTGCAAATGGTGTGCACAACGACATTCATAATTCACGCAGTAGTGATACATAATTACAAATAAACAATGTCAATAATGCAAATACCACATCCATGTATGTTCGCCACAGTACACCGCCCATCTAGTACGATACCTGAAGTAACGATTTTATGACAATCGTAATATAAGCCTTAAGCTTTGCAGAACTATGCAATGATAATAAATTATTACAGTATAATTATTAATTCCCCCCATTAGCGTTTCAATGAGCGTAAAACAAAAAGCAAATCCCAGCCCAAGGTGCGCCACTACATAACTCTGTGATGTACGTGTCTCGGGCTTGGAGGTCCCATACACCTTGATATCTTCGCTCATTAGCCGTACAGGATATCGATCAGTGATGCCGGGAATCAATATGTCCCTTCAAGGCATCTGCCCCGCCTCTCACGTCAGCTCTCTCTCCATCAATACCACGCCTTGGTGTCAATGAAATCCTACATTGATTTCAGCTCTCCGAGAGTGGCCGGGATTAAAAACAGTTTTGTCTCCTTTGCAGCTTTGATTTTATTTCCTTTCTCATATTAATCGATTTATATATGACAAGCCTGAACTTGACTTTCCTTTTACCGCAATACAGTCGGCACGTTTTCATCTGACCGTTAGTTCGCCTTTTGTTTTTTTTTGTGTGTGTTTTTTTTATTCGGCTGTCTTTGTTTTATAAACAACAAAGCAAAGGGACATAGTAGATTTTTAAGGTTATAAAGTAAAGAAGTTTGGATGTCGAGTTGCTGACACTGGCATAATAGATTAACCCGGGGTTGCTGAGGGAGAAAGAGCGGTATCGAGAAGTTAGTCAATCTTGGTGTGAGTGCTGCCATTAGTTTGTAATCTCACAAATCTGATTACAGTAAGGCTCTGGGAGGATAAACATTGAGGACGAAGGAGGTGGAAATACAAAGGAGCGTAAGAGTAAACAGAGCTTGTTCATGACTTGACCACTGGCCGATTTCTCTTGGGCGCACAGGCATGTCCGAGTGACCACACAGCCTTTGACCAAACAGAAGGCGGCAGCTTATGTTTGCTCAAAGGTTCACCCCACCCTACCCCCTGCCCCTCAATGTTCATAAACACGCACACACACATACACACTGTTCCACAAAAAATGGGAATACACCCCCCCCCCCCCTTTCTCTCTTTCTCACACACAGTCGCACGCACACGCACACCTACCTTTTCTCCATCTCGCACCCCCTCTCCCCCTCTTTCTTTTCTCGCTCTCTCTTTATTTCCTTGACCTTCTGACGCCTTCAAAATATTCAAATGTTGACTTTACTATTAATATCGTGCTTGTCTCGTCTCTTATCGGTTCGACATAATTCTATGATTTATTGAGAACATTATGGTAATGATTGTATACGGTTGGTGATTCTTTCGTCCTTTTTCTTTTTCATGGTGTTGAATCGCGTCTAGACCATAATAATTTAATTTGTTTTTACTCATTGAACAAGGGCGTAGACAAGAGAACGAGGGCGGATTTCAGTGGTCGATAAGCAATTATTGTTGGGGTTTAAAATCTATGGTTAATAATGTACTGGCTCTCCTCAAGACGATGACTTATCTTATCTAAATGATCGTGCTCAGTCATAGTAAGTAGCCGAATATTAGAAGCAGTTCATTGCTATATGAAACACGAGAAAGCGATAAGAGTTTCAAGCAGTACGTTGTGTAATAAGGATAGGGAGGAAGTACGTACATAAAGTCTTACCATCTTGTGCTTGAACCGCAACATTGGGAATGTGGACCAGGTTTTTGCATCGCGCCGGTAGATGAATCGTCACGTAACCTTTCCATTGACCTGGTTCAACTGTGGAGGCTTTAAATCACCAACAGAGTATACTTTTTCTGTAAAAATAATCAAAAGAGAGAGAGAGAGAGAGAGAGAGAGAGAGAGAGAGAGAGAGAGACAGAGAGAGAGAGAGAGACAGAGAGAGAGAGAGAGACAGAGACAGAGACAGAGAGAAAGAGTTTATCTCGCAACTCTATAGAGAAAGAAAATATGAGTATGATTGCTTTTCGTTAGGTGCACCATAACCACCCAAACTGTGGTGTAATGGTTAGGCTCTTCGCCTGTTATGCGAAAGAGTGGTGAAGAGCCGAGATCGATCCCACGTGCGGACGATCTGTTTTGTTTTTTCCTGCGGGGATTTCCCCCCCCCCCCCCAAGCCTGGGTTGGCCCTGACAAGCAGGATCGAAGTACCCCATCTCTTAAATGACCTCACAGTGTTGCAGGGGACGTAAAACTGGGAACTAAACCAAACCAGGACAGAATTCACGCTTGCTTGCTTCTTTAATTCTTTATTGGTTTCTATTCATCTGCTCCTACTAGTCTTTTCCGCATTACTCGTCAGTCGTGCAGTCGATTCAATTCACTTTTCGGATGCATCGCTGCCTTTTTATTTTGTAGAAACAAGTAAGCACAACCACGGGTACATACATAAATAATACAATAGGGATTAACACACCCAGGGGAGGGGTGGGGTGGGAGATACATGTATCGTATCGGCGATAGAAGGAGAGAAATTACGTTGTGCAACAGAATGGTGAACGAGGACGATTTAGTTTTTTTTTTAATGGGGGGGGGGGGGGGGGGTTACAAAAAAAAAACGGTAAAAACGATACATGTATATATGTCCGCGTAGCCTGCTAATTATACTATTTTGATAAAAAAAAAAGATACACGTGATGCAAAATACTGATTGAAATTAAAGTGTTAAATGAAATAGAGTTATATTGGGGTCGAACGATAGCAGATCCGATAATCCTACAAACTCGGTAATCCCGTAATCCGACATTTTTGCCGGGGACGGGCGATGTCGGATTATTATCGTCGCTCTGCTGTAATTGTTTCTTGGTTTTGGTGCTACGTCATTTGCATTACTGTGTAAGGTTATTGAAGAGGTGGGCTACTTCGACACTGCTTGTCATCAGGGCCAACCCGGGCTGAGAGGGACACAACTTTCTAGCAGAGAGACGAAATGCTCGACCAACATCGGGATCGAATTCTCGTCCTGTGCGTGATAAGGGAAGAGCCTATCTATTGCATCACAGACGACGGTATCAACGATAAACGAGGGTGTGTGACCGATACCCAATTGAGAGAGAGAGAAAGAGAGAGAGAGAGAGAGAGAGAGAGAGAGAGATGTGGTGAGGGAGAGGGGGGTGGGCACATTATCAACAACTACCCGATCCGAGGCTTCCAAAAATAGCCAGTCTTGGGTCGAGTGTGAAAACAGGCCACACGACCTGAATTCGCGGTGTCGTATCACCTCGCGAGTGTCGTAAAGTGTACCACCACGAGGTCGTGAGAGCTGAGTTCTGGAGGAGGGGGGGGGGGGTGGTGGGGGTAATATAAAGTAGGCTCTGGTACACCATAAATGTCTATGTTGTGGTACCGTGCACCAAGTACACTGTAAGCCCCAGGCAAGGCCTGCGTGCTTTTCGATGTCATCATTTAGTGTAAAGAATTTATTGCTCGTGTTGTGGCTGTGGATCAGGATCTATTCTACCAATGAAATTGCCAAGTCGTAATCACGAGTTTTAACGAGTGATTACAACTGGCAATTTGACTCTTAGAATAGATCCTGATCTACTACCATAACGAATGTGATAAAATACAAAATGACAGTGTAAAAAAATCACACCGTGTTTGTTGTTTCTTTTGATTTTGTTTTGTTTTGTTTGATTTTAATTTTACACCCCTTGGAACACCGTAAGGCCATTTTAAGGAGGGGGGGGGGGGGGTTCTAAGAATCTGTTTGTCGGGGCCAACCCGGGCTGAAACACATTCTGACATTCAAAACACGTAAGCAAGTTAGAAATCATCAACATAAAAGCAAAAGGTCAAATGGATGCAGCGATAGGTCCGTAGATGCGCACAGCGCTGTTGGTGGTATGCATTTAATTATGATGGTTGTGATTATGCATTGTCGATTTGGTGTGCACGTCTGTTCATTCTCGTGAAACAACAACGAGCACGTCCGCCCCAGCGGAAGCCTCGCCCGGATGAGTACGCGAGCGATTTAAAAGGCGAACAATGCACGCACTTCCCGAGCCTCATCACTTCACTTTTGTTGGGACACGTGTTTCAACTACATGTATTCCGTTGTCCAAATCTACATGTATTTCCTGGGCTGTAATTACCTTACAGGGTTGATAGTGCTGCAAAAACCCCTAGAGAACCAACAAAGTAGTGCATACCTCTTTAAATGCTTTCAATTTACATCGCTGTTGTGGAACTCCCTATTTGGCACATTTTGACTGTTGTATAAAACACGTTGTATTTTATTCTACACATTTAAGTCCATCTCCCTCACGTAGGCCTGCTTACCCCACTCGGTCCCATTTCCTAACTCACACATCTGTGGCACTTGCCAGTAGAGCAGGAGGGCATAATAGGGGGCAGGATGTGTGTGAGTGCAGTTTGCACACACGTGGCACAAGGCATCCACGACGTCGATTTGACTTTTCCACCACCCCACCTTCTGAGAGGAAGAGAGAGAGAAGAAGAAGGGGGGGGGGGGGGCGGGGGAAAGATTGTTAGAGAGGGAGGGGAGGGGGGGGGGGAGAGATGAGTGGTGTGAGAAGAGGAGAAGGAGGGATATAGGTAGATGGCAGAAGAGACACATTGAAAACTAAATTACTCGCCTTTTTCATTGTTCACCTTACATTATAATAGATTAAAATCTGGCATGACAGCCCTGTCTGAACTTAGCAGGACCACATTGTATTGTGGATGCTTCCTGCCAACCGGTGTCTGTGGTGTAATGGTTAAGCTCTTTGTGTATCACACAGAGGACGGGAGTTCGATTCCCAATCCCATCACATGTTAAATGACTTGAGTATCTCTGTCTCTCTGCTGGAATATTGTACTCAGCCCGGGTTGGCCCTGACGGGCAAGGTCGAAGTAGCCCCCCCTCCCCCCCCCCTCAAAAATGACATCATCTATAGTTATTTATAAGGGGCATATAACCAAAAGCAACTCATACTTTTAAAAAAAAGATATTTTCTTCTGCTGTCGAGTATGGGTGTTTGGCGGGTGCTCTTGTGTGGTCTGGTCCCTCTCGTTCTTCCCGAGTGTTACTTTTGTCCCTATCTGCATACCTCCTGGCACTGAAATTATCTTACAACAGTGTCGACAGTGCCATCGGGTGAGGATAAGAGAACTTATTCTATTCCCTCCACCCCCCAACCCCTCAACCCCCCTTTTAAAAGTATAACACTGTCTTAATGCATGCTTGTTTTTGCTTGTAAACAATATCATCACTACAAAGAAGAGTAAAGCAAAGAAGGGCACGAAAAAAGATGGGATAAAGGATGTGGGGAGAGGCCAGAGAGGGACTATACCTTGTGAGATGGTATCTGTGGTTATCATGTCCAGTATGTGCCCCGAGGGGGGAATGTCTGCCACAACCGTACTGCTTTTTTCTCTCTGTGTAGATGGAGCATGCATTAAGACAGTGTTATACGTGAATGGCTTTTGTACTAAGAGCTATCTTGCCTTCACACATAACCCACTGGGCTGCTTTGCTGTATTGTTTTTGTTTGTGGTTTTACGGCTTCATCGACATTATAAGGTCATTTTGGTTGCAGTATTAGCTAAAAATTAGAAGTTATTTAACTATAGAAGCACCAGCTATTTTGGGTGTTTAAGCCTATGGTTAAGCTCTTAGTCTATCACACAGAGGACGGGAGTTCGATTCCCAATCCCATCACATGTTAGATGACTTGAGTATCTCTGTCTCTCTGCTGAAATATTGTACTCAGCCCGGGTTGGTCCTGACAGGCAGGGTCGAAGTAGCCATCTCTTAAATGACAGTACGATGTAGCAGGGGATGTGAAACTGGTAACCAAACCTAAAGGTATATATAGATTCTTTACAATATTTTCTTTTTCTCCCTTGTATCAGATCTCCAAAGAGGAGCGGCTGAACCCCATCAAGCAGGACACAAAGAAAGGAAAACTGAGATACGTGAAGAACATCTTCCCACACAAGGGCTACATCTGGAACTATGGAGCTCTACCCCAGGTATGACCCACAGGGGGAATTGTGGGTGGTTGGCGGGCTTGCTGGTGTCGTCTGCTCCTCTTTTCTAAAGGTTGTTATTGTCCTGATCTTTTTTCCTAGCACTGAAATGAAATGACTTTACAGTGTTGGTAACCCTGTAAAATGTAAAAAACAACCCCAACCCCAACCCCAGACCTAAAACAAAAAGTGGAGTTTTAGTGTTACTTATACAGCCTTTGATGCCTTGTTTATTAATTTATGAAACCTGTTGAAGATCCTATCTTTAATATTTAATAATATCAGAGGTACCAATTTTCCAGATAAATCTGGAAATCCAGATATTGGAAACACTCTTCTGCTAAGCACTTCAACAGCTTATAAGCAGGGCAGAATAACTGGATTTGTGGATTTTTCCGCTTATTCAGTTGGTGTCGTGTGTTTTGTACACTATCAAAAGAAAAGGGTTGCACACTGGATCTGGTTACAGAGGCGCCATTTTTTATTGTTTTTTCACTTGCCAGGATACCCCAGGAGTCTAGGTTAATGGACATGACGTGCATGCCAGGAAGGCATTTACGTTACACTGGCATTTACGTTACAGTTGGTACCTCTATAGTCATCCTTTTTCTTTTCTCGTAGCTCCTCTTATCCACCCTGTTTTCATTACATTTTTTTTTCTTTTACAAACTTGATGGAACTCTAGGAGAAAAATTCACCTCATTTAATGTAGTGATTTGATTTGATAAATCTTGTACTGTAAAATACAAAACTGACTTTAAGCAAGGTAAAGTATTTGTACTGCATGTAATTCAATGATGTTTTCATACTCAGGGAAGGAAAGAAAGCTGGTATCAGCTCTCAGAGTTTTGCTCTCTCTCTGTTTCAGACATTTGAAGACCCCAACCACGTGACCCCCGACACCGGCGCCAAGGGCGACTCAGATCCCCTCGATGTCTGTGAGATTGGATACAAGGTTCGAGCAAGGAATACTTCCTTTTTGTAGCTCCTGATCCAGGGACATATCTGTTACAGTCTACTAGCACATAAATCTCGCACATTCTCTGTCTCTCTTTTCTGTGTGGATGGTTGATGGGTATTGTGGTGTGGTCTGTTAGTACGGGGATAGCTGTATATTGATTCATTGATGGATGAGTTCATCCATGGGTACACATTTATGTTTTTCTAATCAATCTTTCTCTACCATCTAAATGTTACTACTATTTTTCTTATGTACTTCCTGACACTAAAATAATCTTACACGGGTGACTACTTTATAGTCTGAACAAAACAGACAATTATCTTTCTGTCTCTGTCCCTGTCACTTACACACAAGATTACACACTCTCTCCTCTCTCTCATGGGCAAAGGCTCCATCTTTCTTCTGGGTTGTTGTGTCCCTCTCAGCCCAGGATGTCCTGATTATGGTTGAAGAACCACCACCTTCGCCCTACAACAACAAAACAATGTATTTACAGTGTTACAAGGGGTTAAAACCAAAACCAAATACTCTCCCTCTTCCACTAACCCTGCATCCCTGCCTCTCCCTCCCTCTGCAGACACTAGGATAGTTTGCTGGGGTAGATTTTCACTTTGCAATATCTGGCTATGATTTTATTTAAATCTTTAGCAAGTGAACCGAATCCCAATGTTGCAATTTTCTTCATTTTCCAATTGACTTCATCAGATCCACGGCCGTGGTGCAGTTATCCAGGTCAAAGTTGTCGGAGTCATGTGCCTCATTGATGAGGGTGAGTACGACTATTAAGATAAGATAAGATATGATAGGTTATACTTGATTTTTTTTTGTGTCTTTGTAGGCCTACCTACACACTACATGGGTACAAAAATGTCAATTTAAACTCTCTCACCGACTCGACTGTTTGTTTGATCCCCACTGGATGAATATCTCCAACTCTTGTTGAGACGTTGTGCCCCTCTCAGCCCGAGTTGGTTCTAACAGGCAGGGTTGGAGAAGTCCACTTCTGAAATGACCTTATAGTGTTACAACTAGTGTAAAACAAAAAGGACAACACCAAACGAAACTTTCAATAATCCCAATTCAAAGTAAATTCAGACTTTGGTTCTCAGCAAATTTTCTCTCAAGACACGTGTGCAAATCATTATGTTTGAGAAAGTCTCATCTTAGAAAGAAATTTGAAATGTGTGGGAGATTCACTTGTTTTACTTTGTGTTTGTTGACGTGGTGTTGTCACTTTGTTGCTCTGTTCCCCACAGGCGAGACTGACTGGAAGGTTTTGGCCATCGATGTGAACGACCCCAAGGCAGACGAAATCAATGGTATATTATATAGTGTACAGATAATAAACACTTGAGAATATGTTAGTGTGCACATTACAGGTGCATGTTATTTTCAGTGAAAAAAGGATCAACTTATCAAAAGTTCAACTTGCCCGTTTTATGAATATGAAGAAGAAGGGGACTGGTACCAGAAAATGATCAACTTAACTGAAAATCAGCAATGAGTTCAACACTAACAGAGCGGATCTGATTAAGTGCAGAGTGGTGTAATGGTCAAGAGACTCAGCGTGGGTTGGCCCTGACAGACAGGGTCGATGTTGCCCGTCTCTTAAATGACCTTACAGTGTTGCAAGGGACGTAGAACTCGTAACCAAACTAACCAAGTGGAGAGTTTCTTATGACTCAAATGTTGCATATTGAGTTTTTTCTTGTTGATCTACTTTGTTTCTCTTCATTTTTCCCTATAAGCAAGGATATTTTAACAAAAATTATCATGTTTGAAATGGTGAAATTGTAACTCGATGGGTAAATTCCATTCTCTATTTATCTGGTCTGACAAAGTTCTACACACACTGGTATTTCTGTCATTTTTGTCTAAGGCTTCCCCTGACAAAGTAAAAGTGTGCACATCGTTAGTGTTTCAGACTTATGTGGTCTCAAGATCCTTGCACACAGTTTCTTTTTTGTTATTGTGAAAACTTTAAAGAAGCAACTATTGCATCTGGTCTGGAAAGGTCTTTAGACTGCATTGCACTCCTGCAGTAATAAGGGGGCAATTTGAAAGTTTTCCCTCGTGGGATACAGAACTAAAATCTCATAGCTTTGTAGTTCATTAAGACAACTTGAGGATGTACAACTTATACAAGTCCCTGATTGGCAAGAACAACCATACATGGCAGTCCATTAGACTATCAGCACCTTTGTTGTGTTATTTGATGGTTTAGTTCCAGGGGCCTCATGAACTTTCTGTTTCTGCAAAGACTGGCATCTTTTCATACTATGTGTAACACTTTTATATATTTCCTCTCTGCAGATATTGATGATGTTGAGAAAAACTTCCCAGGTCTTTTGAGAGTAAGTACTCTTTCTTTTGACCAGCGGATTTCCAAACTCTTGATCTTGTTTAAGGAAATTTTATGTGTGAAGAAAATATACCTGGCTGTAGGCTCTTTGTCAGTGTTTTTCATGAGTCTTGAGCTTTTAATTTCATGAATGGATTTTATTTTTATACTGCAATAACTCAATTTGAAAAGTTTAATTGTCAAAATATCAATTCATTAAGTTTCATCAGTCATGTCATGGAATGAGGATGTTCTCAAAAGTTACAAGTGCTGTGAGGCAAAAATGGGGCATCTAAAGAATTTTTCAAACCTGATCTCAAACTTGAGAAATGTGAAAAAGCCCTTGATCTTTCATTTTTGCACAGACTGTATATTTTTTTTTATAGGTTAGCACAGGCCTAAACTAGCACCAAAGTATCACTATTTTTTTCTTTTTTTTTTTTCTTTTTTTCTTTTTTTCCCTGTGCCAATTCCTATTCTACGGATCCCGGTTGGTTAATAGTGAATTCTTGTGTGAGTATGATAGCGG
>JAUKPP010244716.1:0-12454 GCA_032273245.1 Phyllaplysia taylori | reverse complement strand
TACTTATTCGAACTAGACATTTGATCTTTTATTCAATAACTACGAGCTATGTATTACTTATTCGAACTAGACATTTGGTCGATTCATTCAATAACTAAGAGCTATGTATTACTTATTCGAACTAGACCTTTCATCTTTTCATTCAATAACTACGATCTATGTATTACTTATTCGAACTAGACATTTGATCGATACATTCAATAACTGCAACCTATGTATTACTTATTCGAACTAGACATTTGATCTTTTATTCAATAACTACGAGCTATGTATTACTTATTCGAACTAGACATTTGATCGATTCATTCAATAACTACGAGCTATGTATTACTTATTCGAACTAGACATTTGATCGATTCATTCAATATCTACGAGCTATGTATTACTTATTCGAACTAGACATTTGATCGATTCATTCAATAACTGCGAGCTATGTATTACTTATTCGAACTAGACATTTGATCGATTCATTCAATAACAACGAGCTATATTCGAACTAGATATTTGATCGATTGATTCAATGACAACGAGCTATGTATTACTTATTCGAACTAAACATTTGGTCGATTCATTCAATAACTACGAGCTATGTGACTAACACACACCACCATGTGTGAACTATTTCACATAAGTAGCTACAGGAGGGCAGCCTTTAAACGATGTGACATAGGATAGAATATGCATGGTTCAGCCTTTGAGTCAATATCTGCACCCAGAACTTCAGGCTAAAACAATTAAAGAAACTGGCACTCTATAAACAACTAACTTCAAACTGCAACCAGAAATCTAAATGCATGCACAAGCATGTTGAAAAATGTCGTCTCAGTAAAATGTACGCTTGCCGACTGGCAGTAAACCTTTCAATGGCTGCATTGCACTTAGCATTGATCCGGTCCGGAGATGTCTTGAAATGTTTGCACTCTGATCTGGTGCCAATTTAACGGCTCTCCAGCCTTATAAAGCCACTTACGGAGCAAACAGCTGAAAAATCCCTGTTTGATTACAACAAAAACAAGAACAACAGTGGCTACACCGGTGTTGCTGACATGTTCCTTAAAGCGTCTTCTCTTAAGGACTTGCAACAGCTTTGCGTATAAACGCTCAACAAAGACATGAAAGTGTATCAAAGCTAAAGAAAATAAGTCACCAAAAAAAAAAACCAACCAAAACGCCTGACAAACCATTAGACCCCGTATAGATTTTCAGAGACTGAAACGATTTTCACTTTTGTTTTCAAGGCTTGTCCCAGCTAGATCTTTGGCCGATTTATTGAAAAATGACGAACTATGCGCACCCCAAGAGCTATAAAAAAAAATGTGTCAGATTACAACAACAACAACGACAACGATGACAAGAACAACAAAACAACAACACCAACATTAACAGCAGTGGTTTACACCGATGCTATGCACTTGTTCTTTGAAGCATCATAGTGCAAAAAAATGCCTTATAGAAGTACAGGGTGTTTTTTTTTATATTGATCGATTCTAAAGTTTGATAACTAAAAGACGGTACATGATAGAAACATTCTGTTTTCAACCAATTAATTCTCATCCTATTAAGTTTTTTTTCTGGTACAAAATCAACCGACTCCGAGAACCCTCTGTGCGACAGCCCCAGTTTGTGCGAACAGACGCCGATTTTCAGCGCGCGGAAATGACGCTAATCTTGCATTTACTAGTGCATCTTGTGCGTTTACAAAGCAGATCGCGCGCCTGCAGCCTTGAGGAAATTCCAACTCTGCACAGCGAGAATAAAGCACCATTGAAAATTTAGTCAGAACTTGGTTTCAAAATTTGATAGAAACTGGTTTTCTTAATTGCTATGACAACAAAGATAGTAAGAACTGCGAATTTGCGAAGTGCATGGTGCCCGATCAATGAAAAAGACGACGTCGTTAATTTGATACCACCAGAGACATCCATCGCTTTCTAACCACAAACGATAAAACACAAAAAAAAAATTCGCAAAATATAAAGCCAGAATTTGGTGGACATTATTCCTTTTTTAAAAGCATTTTTAACAATCTCTTTTTTCCGTACGATGTTTTCTAGCATCCTTCTCTTTGGTATACCAGTGCGCTCTTTTGACGCCATGATCTAAAAAGGGGCCTTGCTCCGTTAACTCCTTTTTAAAAAGCCGTCTCTATTAACATATTCTTATCAAGGATCGCAGACAAAACTTTTATGGCTACAGAATGGGGTGCAGAAAACCATTTACTTTTATCTCTCATCGTTTAGAGTTATTTCAGTATAGAATAGATCAATATGAAAAAAACACCCTGTATATTAGACCTCCTATATTACATTCTCAGAGGCTGAAAATAGCACAACAATTTTTTTTCAAGAAATGTGCATCTTTGGAGGCAGACACTGGTGTTGTAGACATGTTCTTTGAAGCATTTCCCCTTAATAACGCACAGCCACTGTGACAATGATCACTGAACGGAAAATAGAGTGTGATATTTCTTTTTGTTTGTTTTGGTTGGTTGTTTGATAGGTTGTTTTTTGCAAAGACGCGTTCCAACTAGATGTTTAGTGGATTCATTGAAAAATGACGTCTACAACAATAGTGGCTTCCATCCATGTTAGACATGTTCTGTGAAGCATCTTCTCTTAAGAGCGTACAACAGCTGTGACAATAATCGCTGAACGAAGAATAAAGTGTGAAATTTCTTTTTATTTGTTTGTTTATTTTAATTTTGCAGACTTCTTGCAACTAGATCTTTAGCCGTTTCATTGAAAAATGACGGCTACAACAATAGTGGCTTCCATCCATGTTAGACATGCTCTGTGAAGCATCTTCTCCTAAGAGCGTACAACAGCTGTGACAATGATCGCTGAACGAAGAATAAAGTGTGAAATAAATAACGGACAGAATGAAATTACACCCCCTTAAATTTCTTAGGGACTGGAAATAGCCTTTTTTTATAGCTCTGTGCACCGCCAACCCCTCCCCATCCTAAGCCTACTACATGCATCTGTGGTGTAATAGTTCTCCTCTTCGCCTTATCGTGCTGAAGACCCGAGTCCAATACCACGGAGACCGGCACTGTGGTGTAATGGTTAGGCTCTTCGCCTTGCACGCGAGAAGACCCTGGATCGATCCCCGATCGCGGACGATCTGGGTTTTTTTCTGCTGGGATTTTTTTCCCTCTCAGCCTTGGTTTGGCCGTGACAGGCAGGATCGAAGTAGCCCGTCTCTTAAATGACCTTACAGTGTTGTAGGGGACGTAAAATTGTTAACTATATCCAACCATACCTTTCAATACCACGGATGGACGATCTGCATTTTTCTGCTTGGATCTGTCCCTCTCAGCCCAGCTTGGTCCCTCCACGTATGATCGAAATAGACCGTCTCTATACAGCCTTACAGTGAGTCAACTAGAAACCAAACAAACATAAAAACAACAGTGTTGCAAGGGACGTAAAACAGTTTACCATACAAATTTTAGCTTCATCTGCCCCTTTTTTCTGCAATGGCTAAAAGAGTAAAAAAAAAAAAAAAAAACCTGGTTCCTTAGCAAATAAATAACTCCAAAAGAATTCCTTGCCGCAAAAAGAGGAGCGAGAATGTGGGTCCAAAAATCATTTAACTCCGACATTGGCATACGAGTACCTAGTACACTCTCCACGTCGAGGTAAATGTGTGACGCTTTCTTTGACTTGGTTACCTTTAAATTGGCTACCAGTTTTACGTACCATGCAACACTGTAAGATCATTCAAGAGACGGGCAGCTTCGACAATGCCTATTGGAGCCAACCTAGTCTGAGAGAAAAAAATCCCATTAGAAGAAAAACCTCAGATCCTCCGTATGTCATCAAACTCGGGTCTTCTGCATGAAAACAACCCTTACACCACAGCGCCAGTGAAAGGCATGAGAGTATCGCTCCAAAAATAATCTATAGTGGGATGCACGAAGCTAGTCGACAGTTTTTTCGCCTAAGTGTTCCATTCCATGATCGGTAATACTTCCAGTTGCTCGCTAAATCACGTGCTGGCGGGGGAGTTAAGTTGAAAATTAATGGATGGATGGATTGCTCACGTATCGAAAATACGCTTTTATGGAATGAATCATTTAGTTTTTAAAAAAACCGGCCTACCAGCATTGTGCATCCCACTCCTGATCTCCAACACTGACATGAGTACTGACTACTCTCAACGTCACTTAAGTGTGTGGCAGTTTCTTTGGCGTGTCCTCCTAATTGATTAATAAGAATGAAGAAGGGTAGAGAGCTCTAGTGTTTCTGAAGCTCATGAACGACATGCATCGCTAATTATATCATTATAGCTCGAAATGATCACGAAAGACGTGGGAGAAAAAAATAGCTGGGGAGAGGGGACGGGGTGAAGAGGAAGGGGGGCGGGAGGAGCGGTGTGTGTGTATGGGGGGGGGAGGGGGGTGGTGAAGATTGCAAAGGTCGGGGAAAACGTGAAGTCGAAATCACATGGTCAGGAGCGATCAACATGATTATTGCATTTGCGTCAACAGACCATCAGTAATGATGTGGCCTGAGATAACAAATTAAGTTAGCTTACTTTTCAGAGTTTGGCTTAGCTTGACTCGTGTTTTTCTCCTGTTATTGTTCTTGACGTAAGAATCTTCAGTACGTGATATCTCGCCTCACTCTCTACTTTGATAATATGCTGTGAAAAAAAGTGAAACGTGCCATGTGTGGACAATAAATTCCGTCTATCTTATCTTATCTTGTCTTATCTTATCTTATCTTATCTTATCGTACGTCCGATAATTAAATAGAAGGTCTGGTCTCATACGCTGATGCCGTACTGCTGTTAGAGGGGAGTAACTCATACCAACCGACATCAATAACCGTATTTATGTATTTATTGAGGCACCAGCCTGTTTGGCTATTTTAGCCGTTTCTCATACCTTAAACAGGGAAATTCCTTCGGCTTCTTTAATGTACAGCTCAGGCTCTTCGCCTTTCAACCTGGGGACGGGAGGTCGATCCCCACGTTGTACAAGCATTTCCATTGTATTCTGGGATGTTACGTCCCTCACAGCCCGGACTGCTCCAGGTGGCTCCTTAAATAACCTTACAGTGTTGCAAAGCGCTAAAAGTAAAACCAGTACTAAACCAAATTGATACCATCAACGTACAAACTCTTAAATACAGGGTGTTTTTTAATACCATGCAAAGGGTTATTTCAGTGAGAGTAATCTCGATACCTCACGTGTGGAATATCACTTTTTGCCTCGTTGTGAGCACGTTCACTATCTAATTTGCATGAAAACCTTGCTGCACTAACAACAGGGAAAAGCGCGTTCAATAGCAGTGAGTGGGTTTTTCTCCACGTCTTTGCGTTTAACAGCAATGCTCGACATTCTTGTAGAAGAGCCAGGTTTACTAAAGCAACATGAAGATTTAGTTCCGTGTAAGGCCCTGCCTTTAATTACTGTTTGATGTCTGCAATTACACTACAGATCTTCTTCTTTAGTTGTTGTCAGCATGGTATAACAATTTTATCACACTCGTTATTATGGATGTTGATCCGAATCTATTATACTCATGAAATTAGTTGAAATTGTTCGTTAAAACTTGTGATTACAACTTGGCAATTTCACTTGTAGAATAGAATCTGATCGGAGAGAAGGACTACGAGAGACGAAACTTACCTCCCTTAATGATGCGTTTCTTCAAAAGTGGCGCTACCCTGCTGTGGTCCAAGCCAAAGTGGTGAAACAAAGCCTGGCTTCTCTATAAATAAATACGTCTTAATAACAACCAGATGAAAAGAACAAGACAAACACTTATTTTAGAGTGCACAAGCAAACAGAAAATCTCATCAAAATTATTATTAACCTAAAACGTATAAATTAGCGATAAATATTGATTCATATAAAAAATGTCATGATGATAGTTTTTTACTCTCTTGTGACTAGTAACGCACTTGAGTACGCACTTAAGTAGCTTTTCTGCTACTCTTTTGCATGAACATTTTGTTTCTTCTTTCCGCTTACTAATCCAGACCAAGCTTACCCCTCTTTATATAATATAAGCTCTTTGGGTTTACTAAGGCAACTTGAAGATTCAGTTCCTTGTGTAAGGCTCTGCCTGCATTTACTGTCTGATGTTTGTAATTGCTTTACAGATCTTCTCCTCTAGTTGTTGTCAGCATGGTATAACAATTTTATCACACTCGTTATTATAGATGTTGATAAGAATCTATTATGCTCATGAAATTAGTTGAAATCACTCGTTAAAACACGTGATTACAACTTGGCAATTTCACTCGTGGAATAGAATCTGATCAAAGAGCTTATAATATATTATATAAAGAGGGGTAAGCTCGGTCTGGATTAGTAAGCGGAAAGAGGATAAAAAATGTTAACGCAAAAGAGTAGTGGAAAAGCTACTTAAGTGCGTACTCAAGTGCGTTACTACGTCATAAGAGAGTAAAAAACTAGCATCTTGACGTGGTTGATGTGAATCAATATTTATCGCTAATTTTTAGGTTTCAGGTTAATAATAATTTTGATGAGATTTTCTGTTTGCCTATGCACTCTAAAATAAGTGTGTGTCTTGTTCTTTTCATCTGATAGTTATTAAGACGTATTTATTAATAGAGAGGCCAGTTTTTGTTTCGCCATTTTGGCTTGGACCATAGCATTGTAGCGCCATTTTTGAAGAAACACATCATAAAGAAGGTAAGTTTCGTCTCTCGTAGTCCTTCTCTCCGATTTGATCAACAACCATAACTATAGCCATAAATTCTGTATATTGATCAATTCTAAACTGAAATAACTCGAAAACGGTTAGAGATCAAATTACATGTTTTTTGCACATCATTCACTGACAATTTAAGTTTTTGTCTAGGCTACTTAATAAGATAATGTTGATAGTGAAGACATTTCAAAACGGAGTTAGCGGAACAAGGCCCATTTTACTTCGTGGCGTGAAAACAGCGCACTGGTATATCAAAGAGAAGGACTCCTAGGAACCATCGCATGGCAATAAGGAGATGGTTAAAACTATTTTTCCATAGGGAATACTGTCTACAATCCCTCGCTTCATCTCTTACAAAAAGAAACATGTGTTCTATTGTTTGATGTTGGAAAGAGATTGATGTCTCTAGTACTAGTGGTACAAATAAATTGAGTCATCTCCCTTTAGTGTTCGGGCACAATGCAGTTAAAAAAGTTCAATACATCTTAGTTGTCACAGCAGTTCACACGAACATTTTCTACCAAATTTGATACCAAATTCTTTTTAAGTTTTGGATTGTGCTTTTGTTACTGTGCTCAGATGGATATTAGTTTCTCAGAACTGCAGTCATGCGATCCATTTTGTAAACGCACAAGACGCTCCTGCCAAATGCAAGACTTGCGTAATTTCTGTGAGCTACAAATTAGGACCTGTTCGTGCAAACTGGCGCTATCGTGCAGCGTTGTCATGAAATGGGTTAGTTTTCGTACCAGAATAATTTCAATAGATAAGATTTAATCGGTAATGTTGTTTTTATCTCTCACCGTGCCCGAGTTATTTCAGTTTAGAATCAATCAATACTTAAGAAACACCCTGTATGCCTACGTCAATTTCTCCCTGGGAGTAGAGGGTATTTAAGTACTCTCGTCGTCCACCTGCGCAGGGGAATGTCCTCGATCGACGAAAAGAGACTTGAAGAAAATGATATTGCGTTGTTCCCACATTTCGAAACGGGAGTACATAATGTTTTTGTCAGAAGTTGCCGGAGGGCAAATAGGCGTACCTTGTTTTGGAAAAGCGTCCTTCACTTGGGAAATGGCTCTGCCGGAATAAGAAACAAGAAAAAAGACTGAAATAGTATGTAAGTCAAGACTAATCAGGAGACCAGCTGTGCCTCATTAGTAATCTTGACATGTCGTGAAGCAATTCTTTGGAAGCTTAGATTTTCCAGCGCATACGGACTAAGTCATTTCACTGATCCAGGCCAGCCGTTTGTTAAGTCAGGAAAGAGAGAGATAGAGAGAGAGTGGTCGAGGGTGGTCGAGGGAGAAAGAGTGGGAAAGCAGAAAGAAAGAGAGAGAGAGAGAGATAGAGGGGGGGGGGAAGAGAGAGAGAGGGAGAAACTGCTTCAAGGGACAGAGAAAGGACAGGACATGAATATGAGATAGCGAAAGAGATAGAGAAAACAGAAGAGTAAGAAAGAGAGATTGGCTAAAAAAGGAGGAGGACATAGGGGGATCTGGAAGGAATGCTGTAAGGGACATAGAAAAAGAGAGAGAGTGTGTGAGTGAGGGAGCGAGAGAGAGAGAGAGAGAGAAAGAGAGGCAGGCTTAATGTGCTCTACGGCTACTTTTCCATTCGAAGATGTTTGGTAACTAGTTTTACGTCCCTTACAGTACTGTACGATCCCTTTAAAGAGACGGGCTACTTCGACCGTGTTTTTCAGGGCCAAACCGGACTTGAAGGGACAAATCCCTGTAGAAAAATGCAAATCTTCCTACCATGGGATCGAATTCGGGTCTTTTGCGTTATAGCCATTACATCACAGGCGCCGTCCATTCGAAAAGTCACTATTTAGCTAATCTACCTCTATATCCTGATTATGAAATTAGACCTACATAATAGCAAAGAACATAAAAGATTAAAGACCCCACACTTAGGGAAAATTGTACCCCGGAAATTAGCCGTCGGTAACCTTTTTTGGCTGGTCGAAATGTGAACAAACGCAGCAAAATGTCCGCCGATTGGAGTGCTTGTGTGTACTGTTGGACACTTTTTCTAGTAGCAAGGAATGGGTTATTTATAGAGGCACCAGCCTCAGCTGTTTTAGCCTCTTCTGTTTTTGTTTTTACTTAAGCACTCAATCAGGCTTAAGTTTCCCGGTGGGTTGCCATTTGCGTGCAGCGTCAGCAGCACTTCGCTGTCATGAAAATCCACATCAGGCAATTCTTTTGTAAAAAAAAAAAAAAAAACCCACAAAAACACAAAAACAACAACAACAAAAAATTCTAGTAGACGGAAGATAAAAGTGCCGCTTTGTTTACAACAAAAGATTACCCGCTGTTTGGAGGCGGCAGTCATTTCCGGGACGCATTTTTTAGTACACGGAAGAGAAGAGTCTTCCATCTCATTCCTTTTTTTTACAATCTTTGAAAACAGTAACGATAGTGCTGTAATAGAACAGCAAAATCAGTTATCATCCAGTTAGCATCATCCGACCCCTACGAAATTACATGATAGAGCCGTAAAACAGCAGCGAAAAAAATAAACAACGTCCTACCCCAACTCTTATGTAATCAAAATAGACCTAGATAAAAGTGTTAATAGTGCTATAAAACAATAGCGAAAATCTATAAGCATCATCCCCACCCCCCCCCCCCCCATCTTTTTTCCCCTTCGAACCCACCCTGACCACCTATTCTCATTTCGATCAGCTTTGTCTTTCAACACCACCCAAATGTTTTAGTTTTGTTTGTTTGGTAGAGACTTTACGGCTCCATCAACTCGGTAAGGTCATTTCGACGCCGAGAACCATACAAAAGTATTTGGATAGGAATGAATAAAAGAAAAGCATTTTGAATTCGCCCGAAAGCGGCCTAATACTGTAATAGGCCTACTATTATCGATTTTTTACCAGCAATGGATCTTTAACGTGCGCAATGTGCGCACGGGGTTTCCTAGATGTTTCGTTCTTATCCGAGAAGACTAGGTGTTGGAATTCATCTACCCTAAGATCTGGGGCGTGGTTGAGAAACAGAAGAGATGAACAGAATAAGCAGTAACGAGTCTTGCAGCCTAACCACTAGACCACCGACGCCACAGTGTAGTGGACAGACTTTCCTCCTATCACACAAAGAACTGGAGTTCGATTCCCACGAAAGAGGAGCACCTTCAACACTCAGCTGGGATGTTGTGTCCCTCTCAAGTTGTGTTGGTTTTGCCTAAAATGATTAAAGAAGCTCCCTAAAAGTAATCTTACAGTGTTACAAAGGATGTAAACCCCCGACCAGAAAAAGCCAAACCAACCGACTTCATTATCCTAGCATTTTCTGGCATTATCTAACAGTGCAGAAAGTACCGTAAAACAACAGAAAAACCAACGAGGGAGTAATTACCCCGACCTTTTATCCTGGCCATAAAACTAGACCTACATAATAGTGTCGATAGTGCCGTAAAACAACAGCAGAAATCAATTACCACACCTCACCCCGGCCCTTCATGCAATAAAACGACATGACGGTTTCGATAGTGCCTTAAACATGTGCAAAATCAATTAGCATCATCCCGCCCCGACCCTTATGCATGGAAGTTACATGACTATATCGATGCTGCGTAAAACAACAGCAAAAGCAATTAGCATAGTTGTCTCCTGCTCTTCTACCCTTCTGTCCCTTTTGAGATACATTCTCATCATCCCTCCTAATAACGGTCGTCCCCTGCCCACAGCCACCCACCCAACACCTACGGACAACGCCTCTGCGATCTTGCTCATAACAATATTACATCAGTAAAGTGGTGGGCAGTTGTCAGTCACTGTGACAGGGCTGGGAAGGGAATCGTTTTATACTTAATCTGGATAGATAAGTGTAACTATATGTGAAATCCGATTAATTCAACGCCATATCTCTTTTTGTGAACGTTGTTTTTTTGTTGTACGTCCCTTGCAACACTGTTAGATCATTTAAGAGACGGTCTACTTCGACCATACCTGTCAGGGCCAACCCAGGGTAGGAGAGACGAATATCTGCAGAAAAAAGCAGATCGTCCGTGCTTGGGATAGAACTCGGGCCTCCTGCATGATATGCGAAAGGCTCTCGTATTCCGGTGTCTGTGGTGCAATTGTTAGGCTCTCCGACTGCCACGCAGAGGATAGGACTTCGATTCTCACTTTGGACGAACATTTGCATTTGCCTTCTTGGGTGTTATTTCCTCCTCAGCATCGGTTAGTGCAGACAGGAAGGTGTGATTTGGTTTAAGATAAGACATCTTATTGTTTAGGTTAGGTTGGTTACCAGTTTTAAGTCCCTTGCAACACTGGAAGGTCATTTAAGAGTCAGGTTACTGCGATTTTATCTGTCAGGGCCAACCCGGGCTAGAGAGGAAAAAAATCCCATCAGAAAAGAAACCCAGATCGTATGCGATCGGGATCGAAGTCGGGTCTTCCGCATGACAGGCCAATAGCCTAACCATTACACCACAGCGCCGGTAAGAGGAGGTGAAGTAGCCCATCTCTAATATGACTATAAGATAGATGAAGTCCTTGCTTGGTTTAGTTTCGTTACCAATTTACATCCCTTGCAACCCTTTGAGGTCATTTGAGAGACGGCCTTAAAAGAGGCTAAAACCGCCGAGGTTGGCGCCTCTATAAATAACTCACTCTTTACTAGTAGTAGTACTAAAGAGCCAACCCGGCTCAGAGAGAAAAATCCCAACATAAAAACGCAGATCTCCCGCACATGGGATCGATCTCGGGTCTTCCGTATGACAGAGGAAGAGCCTAACCATCACAGAAGTTAATTCGAAACCAAACCAAGTATACAGTAAGGATAGTCGATTATTCGGATCTAGAATGCATCTAGCTTTTATCTAGATGTGATGACATTAATCCAATTGCTCTCAGAAATACGCCGTAGACTTATAGGGAACAGAAAAGAGGTTGACTTGGATAGCCTGAGAGGCTAAGTACATAGCCATTTTGATTACAACATTGTATGATTGCAGGCGTGCCCTTGGGATATTCTCATTGGTATATATGGCTAAAACAGCCGAAAGCTGGCGGCTCTATAAATAACTTAGTTCTTATACTGTTGACGTAGATCCTTTAAAAATACTTCACGGTGTAAAATGGGGCGTATAACAAAACAAAAAGTAAAGTATAGCAGATGTAGGCCGTACCGGTGCTGTGGTGCAATGGTTAGGCTCCTCGCCAGTCACACAGAAGACCCGCGTTCGATCACGACAGCGGACGATCTGGGGGTTTCTCTGCTTGGATTTTTCCTCTCAGACAAAAATATGATACGCACGTTTTCAAAGTTCGTATTCATTATAAAGGTGGAGATCCGACCACTAAAAGGTTTTCATCACGCAGAGAATTAGAGACAATCACCACTTTAGACAAACATTTCCTTTCATCTGCTGGGATGTTGAGTCCCACTCAGCCCTGGTTGGCCCTGATAGGCCGGGTCAAAGTAGTCCGACTCTTAGTTTACATCACGGTGTCAAAGGGGGCGTAAAACAATAAGAAAAAAAAAACGCCGGCAAAAACAAAAAATGAAAACCCTCTCTAAAGCAAACCAGATGTCAGGCCGTAAATGCCGTTACTCTGGGCATGACCCCTGTGTACCAGACGTGGACTGCAACAAGGGGTGGAAACAGTCCCTGCTCTTTTAATAATAATAAAAAGAAGAAGAAGAAGAATTATGATGATATTGATGATGATATTGATGATGATGATGACGATGATGATGATGATGATGATGATGATGATGATGATGATGATGATGATG
>JAUKPP010244705.1:0-13325 GCA_032273245.1 Phyllaplysia taylori | reverse complement strand
CCCCCCCCCCACCCCCATGCAGCGGTGTTCTCCGTCATGTGCTACAACGTGCTATGTGACAAGCTATGCACCAAGTCCATGTACGCCTACTGCCCCACCTGGGCTCTCAACTGGGACTACCGCAAGAAGGGCATCATGAGCGACATCATCCGGGGCAACGGAGACATCATCACTCTACAGGTGGGCAACCGGCTTTGTTCTCTTTATACACAATACATGTAGGTTATTTTTTCCCCTAACTCAGTACTTCAGATGGTAAAACCCAGGGTTGTAAAGTTGCTTTTATTCAGTGCATTGAGGCGGCAACTTTTCCCCCTCTAGTTTTGGAAAACCCTGGTTTTTCCAGAAGAGGTATGCTATTTTTAATGTTAGGGACGGCTCTGTTCCGTATGATGGGTGAAGGATAAGGGAACAAATCAAAGATGCCAACTTTCTGAATCAATCATTTGTCGTTTTAAGTGATTCAGTATCATATATTATGCATGGAGGTTAGCTAGTTGACACCTGATAGATAGACTAAATGCATTTATCTAAATGTGTCGATTCCATATTAACACGTTTTTTTCTAGATTAGGGATGGAAAGTTTGTGGGTTTTTCTGCATCTGCGAGTTTTGTTTTGATCATTTGAATTATTCTTTTTGTGAAAAGCATGTTTCACCGAAGAGAAAAGACCAACTAAGCCTGTATTCTCGGGAAACCTTGCTTTTTTTTTTTTTTTTTTTTTAAAGTTAATTTTAAAGTTTGTTTGAGGCTGTTTTTTGGGGGGTAGTTGTCTTTATTCAATGATTTCTGTTCCCTGAATTGACTGAGCCATGTTTTCCTTTGTGCAGGAGGTAGAAACAGAGCAGTATTACAGTATGTTCCTTCCCGAACTGGCGCAGCAAGGCTACGACGGCATCTTTCTGCCCAAATCTCGAGTCAGGACGATGAACTCAGACAAAGAGAAGAAAACTGTGGACGGATGTGCCATCTTCTTTAAGAAGAACAAGTAAGACTTTTGGGTTTTTTTATGTTTTTTATTAAGGGAGAGATGTTTGGTGTGGATGTTTTTTTTGTACATGTATGTCATTCTTGTTTTGCAAGATACTTAATGAGCTAAAACTTTTTTTCTTAATTATAGAGGTACCAGCTTTTAATTTTTGTTTTGCCTTCTTAGAGAAAGATGAAAAGAAATGGAATCCTTCATCATCTTTGTCTCTTAGCTGGGATGTTGTGTCCCTCTCAGCCCAGTTTGGCCCCAACAGGCAGGGTCGAAACTGTGTGACAAAATGTGGTAACACCAAAACCAAACAGGTTACAATGGGCTGAGAAGTCTTCATTGCTTTTTCATATTGCTATGTTTCAGTGGGCTTGACAGGACTGGAATAGAACTAGAACACAACTGATACTTGAGAACAGGATCTTGATCTTATATTTCATATTCATACAATTGAATTTCCTTCGATTTTTTTCATAATTAAAGCATGTTAATGTTATATAATCTGTAGTTTGAATTATTCATTCCTGTAAAAAACAACTAAATAAACAAACCTACCTGGCACTGAAATCACCTTTTTAATATTAAAAAAGCAGTGAAGTCATAGGAAAACAAACAAACCTATCAAAAAGTGGAGTAAAACCTCAACAAATTCACGCACAATTTTGTTTTCCCTGTCCAGGTTTGAGAAGGTGAATGAGTACCAGATTGAGTTCAGCCAGCTGGCCACCAAGGAAGGCGCGTCCAACACGGACACCGACATGATCAACCGGGTCAGCACCAAGGACAACATTGCTATCGTGGCTGTGCTCAGGACCAAGCCGGCAGTCTATGATGATAGTGAGTACTGCAGTTTGTTACAATATGGGATTATGCCGTCCTCAGTTGAATAGTGAATACTTGTCTCTATCTCCAAACTGTGAGGATACTTGTTTCTACTATCCCCAAACTTTAATGAGTACATGTACATGTACTTGTTTCTGCTATCCCCAAATTTTAATGAAAACTTATTTCTACTATCCCCAAATTTCAAGGTGTACCTGTTTCTACTATTCCCAAATTATATTGAGTATATGTATGTGTTTCTACTATCCCCAAACTTCAATGAGCATTTGTTTCTACTATCCCCAAACTTTAATAATGAGCATTTGTTTCTACTATCCCCAAACTTTAATGAGTACGTGAACTTTATTGACTACATAAAAAGCTTTCTAAATCTGTAGAAGACATATGAAGGTGCCCTTCACTTCTTTCTTGTCCCTTTTCCAACCACTTTCTTTTGCTTTTATTGATTTTTCTGTTTAAAAATATCATCTTGCATTGTTGAGAAAGATGGAACACTGGTATTTCCTTTTCTACCTGCTAGAAGTTACTGATTTGTGGAAGAGCCAGCTTCTTTTGCTGTTTTAGCCAATAGCTATCCTAAATGACTAAAAATCATACAAGCTGTGTAAAAAAAAAACTTTTGCCATTTCTACAGCTATGCATATTATTTGAGACATCAGCCCCCCGTGGTAGGGTAAGAGGAAAGAAGAGATGGAAGCCCCAAGGGTCGTTGACTCTGCCATAAAAAGGTTACCTTGGCTGGAGAACAATAAAAACATAATAACATCTCCTTTGCATTGTTAGCTTTGTGAGTTTCCAAGTGAAGCATAAATGTAGCACAGAAATTCACATTAGCATTGGCCATGAATCTTAAGGTTGTTTTTTGTTCTTGTAATAATCTGTCGGTTGACATTAATGGCTATAAAAAGAGAACTAACAAGACTTTCTGTCTGCTCCTATCAGCAAATTTAGAAGCAAAATCTTTTTTACAGCACAGTTGCTCATTATTATTGTTTATGATTTACCTCTTTCCTTTTTTCTCCTATTTCTCTAACATGATTTATTGCCCTATGGTTTCTTTAATTGGACTTTGAATTCAGTCCCGTGCTCCCGGTGACATTTTCATGTTTCCCTCCCACTCGTTGTGGCTTTAGAAACGTTCATGCTGGGCATTGGTGTCTGTGTTGGGGTTTATAGTGGGGAAATTGGCTGACTGCTCGTGACAGCAGCTGATGTGAGTCAGAGAATGTAATACTCTGCCAATCCTGTATGGTTTTTATTTCATATTTAAATCAGGTTGTCAGTTTTATTGGTTTTAGGAAGCTACTGTCTCACTTTTTTTGGTCTGTTTTTTTATACAGCTGTCTTGTTCAGCCTAACTATGAAGTCCACTATTTTGACTTTTATCACATTTACCCTTCTGTTCCCATTCCATATCTTTCTCTTTCTTTCTCTGCTTTTTCAATTCTCAAATCTCCTCTTCTACTTTTACTTTAAAACCATAGTGAAATGAAAGAGTTTCCAGACATGAGCGATGTCATTACTTTTAACGAGTTGTTTTTGTTTGTATAGAGTTTTTGTGGAATGCATGTTTCATATGAATAGATAAGACCAACTTAACCTACATTCTCATGAAGCGTTGCTGCTTTTCTGGAACAATTAATCCCTATCGCTGTAATTTAGTTTTCAGTAATTTGTTTTAAGAATTTCAATTGTTTTTTTCATGTGTTTTAGTCATCAGTTGGTTAATGAAATATTAATCTCTCCCCTCACAGGTCCCGTCCCAGCTCCGAAGGGCCTGACCCAGATGCTGATGGTCTCGACCGCTCACATCCACTGGGACCCGCAGCTCCCGGACGTCAAGCTGGTCCAGACCATGATGCTCATCGAGGAGCTGCAGAAGTTTGTCAAGGAAGCTTCCATGCAGTTCCGCCCCAACGCTCCGCCACCGTCGCTGGACGCCGCCGATCTCTGCAACAGCATGCCACTCATCCTGTGTGGTGACTTCAACTCCTTACCTGACTCAGGTACGAACGATGATGACAACGGTGGTGGTGGGTTTGTGTGTAGGCAAGCACACACTTCTTTACTTCTTCCTTCCCCTACCCACACCCATCCTCCCTCTCTCCCTCTTGTTTTCTGTTTCTTTCTATTTGTGGCTTCCTATTTCAACTTCCACACACACACACATACACAGGGAGAGAGAGAGAGAGAGAGAGACTCACAAACATCTACACATCATACACAAACGCATTCAAACACCCACCTCATACATATGCCAATGGTTGTTTCGAGTTCTTGCGTATTTGGGCTATCTACTTTTGTTCTGTATATTCTTCTTTTACGGTTTATTCCTCTTTTCTGTGCTGTCTTTGCAGGGTCAGTTTCATGTTGTATTATGTCTTTATAGTCCCGTTGGTTTTGAGGTTTTTTTTAATTGAGGATCTTTTTGTGTTGCCTCACTTATGACATCATTTTCAAAAATGGTTTGTTTGTTTTTCTGTTCCAGGTGTGTATGAATTTCTATCAAGAGGCCGACTTGATGCGACCCACAAAGATTTCGAAGGTCAGAACTACCAGGTGTTTATGAAAGATCGCAAGGACAACGGCATCATCACCCACAACTTCAAGCTGAAGAGTGCATACAAGGACGTGATTCCTTTCACCAACTACACGTAAGTTCTCGACCTACAACATTACAAGTGAGACAGAGACAAAATGAGTCACTCCTTGGAGTTTAGTTCTATACAGATATATACACATATGGGCTCTTATGATCTAGCAGCATTTTTGTCTTATCGTGCAATCCCACGCCAGCTTTTCTCAAAAGTACATCAAATTCAGGGGCTTGTAAGACCCTGCTAGTTGAAAACAAAAATCACATGCCAAGATTTGAATGAGGCAGGTGAGAAAAGTATAGAATTAAAAATGGAGTGTGCATCCTTTGCAACTGGTCAAGATAACACATATTTGCTCTCTGCTACCAGTTTCATAACCCTTGCAAGGTCAACTAAGATTTAGGGTATATATCTGGTAACAAATAAGGAAAAGAAGTACACTTTGAATTGGAAGAAACAAACATGGTCATTTTCTAATGTATAAGATGTGACTACAAAAACATGTAGTTCATTTTTCTACTCTTCCTCATGTTTCAGATATGACTTCAAAGGCATCATTGACTACGTTTTCTACTCGGACCAACACCTCCGCCTCCACGGGGTCATGGGTCTACAGGATGAGGAGTGGTTCAAGGCCAACAAGATTGTGGGCTGCCCGCACCCGTTTGTGCCCTCGGACCACTTCCCTCTCTTTGCCGAGTTCTCCCTGCCTGCCAGCCCAGCCCAGCACCCGAGATAATAGAAAGCCTCCTGCTTCTCCGTCCGCACACCCCATCTACGTTTTGACAGACACACACATACACATACTCACACACACACTCACACTCATCGTTGTTGATATTACAATTGCAAACAACAATTAGACACTTTTAAGATATTTAGGTAGTTAGTTTTTTGTATGAGTTTGTATCAGTGAATGAAAATGTAGTAAATCTAGTAAATGAAAATGAAATGTAACATCTCAGAAAACACCGGGCGGGTCGATACGCTGATTCGAGAGGACAAAGATGAGTTGCCCTGATTTTTTATCATGATTCCAACTCAAGTTTTGCAAGAAATCTCAATTATGAAAGCAGTAGATGTCAATTATGACAGACATAAACAGGTGAAGACATACATACATAAATAGACACAAGGGGCACATGCGTACGTGAACACGCAATGTAGTGTCCACATGCTCCCACCGGTTTGTTTACCAAACACACACACACACTCACACACACTCATGTAGGCTGAAATCTCCTTCAACTCACCGGACCTAGTCTGTTTTGCCACCACTCCTAGACATTTGATGGATCATCTAAACTACAACTCGGCTGTTCCCACCACATTTAGCTCCTCTCCTCCCTCCTCCTCCTCCTACCCCCCATGTTGCGTTGTTATGTTGCTAATTTTATCGCTGACTGATCATATGTCCTAATTCGTCATGTGTGTTATGTCACAACGCGTGTCCAAAGTTTATTCCTGTGTAGTTTTGTTAATCCCAGGTTTCTGTCACATAAAATTGAATCAGAATTCTTTTTCTGTCTTTTTTTTCTCTCCTCTCTTGTAAGTAATTATTAATTCTGAAGAACAAAACAGCAGGAATAATGATAGGGACGTAACTAAATGCCTTTTAACTATACTGTATCACATCTCAATGTGCAATATTTTTATGGTCAAGGTAACTTTTAATGATATGCCATAGATGGGACGGTTTGATTGATGTCATGGTTTTGTTATTATGGGAGTTTTTAACCCCATTGATGGTAGCCTTTTGTAATTTTATTTTTATATATGATGATGAGTTTTGCATCGAGTGAGTTTGCGACGTGCAAGGGCTAGCAGTTTGGTTGAGCTTGTGGATTGGTGAATTGGCTGGTGGGGAGGGGTTGTATTTGTCGGTTCCAGCTTCATCCTAGATGTGCTTTTGGAGAACAGATTGTGAATTGTCTTTAGGTTGTCTTAGATCTCCACTAAACTCACTAGTCTGGAAACAGGAAATCACTACAAATACAAATAGGATGAAACAGAACAATCCTGCTTCCATCACAGGGGTTCAATGATCTGGATGGAAAAATCTCTTGAAAGTTCTTACGGAAACTTAAAGAGATGCATTCAAGATGGAAATATTTTTATGTCATCTAAAAAAAAATGTAGTTATCGCTGATGGATATTATTAGGATTTATTCTTAATTCTGGATTTATTTATTTTTATCTGTAAGGGCAAGCAAACCTCGATTTTATTACTTGTTTCACTGCAAGATCTCTAGGCCCAAGGATAACGATTTTGTTCAACTGGCTGTAATTTGTTTTCAGCTGTAGGAAAAACAGAGGACTTTGCTGTAACTGTCAGTTCACCTGTAATTGTATAAAGGCGTTTCCACAAGCAGGTATCGGTACCGTAATGAAAATGTCTTAAGGCCACAGTGGTTGAATTTGTATGTTGTCAACTGTTTATAACCATGACTGAAGTACTTTGCAAACATGTGGGCATGGTACACAAAGAGAAATTTCCTCTTTGTTGCCTTTTTACCCTTTAGATTATGTTGTCTGTGCTCGGTTCAGGTTACTTTTCCCTTACGTTTTTTGCCACAATTTTCACAAGAGGATCTGCTCTGTACTACAAAGAGTCTATTTCTGTACCTGGTGGTTGTTTCTGTTATTTCAGTGACCTTATGGACTGTTTATCTACATTTCTACTTGTTACTCTGTTGTACAACAATCAAGGCTTTGTTTTTTCTTGTCTCAATTTCCTCCATCATGTTGGGCCCATCGTCACGCAGAAAGATTTTTTTACAGAATGAACCATCTATTGTACTTGAGCATCATGTTGTTAAAAGCTTTAAAGTCTGTTTGTTCCTGCATTGTGTGGTTCCATGTTGAGTACAAAGTTTCATCAGCCCCTATCACAGGCAGTTACTACAATAACATTTCAGCTACTTATTCAAAGAGCTATACTCAGATCTTTCCATACATTTTCTAAAATACAATATGACTGAGCTGCTTGCTTTTTCACCTTTTTTTGTTATTGGTCGACAATGTTTCACTTAAAGAGATGCGTATAAATGCAAAGATGTTGTGTAATTTTCATAGATTTCATAAATCTCCCACAAAGTTCCTCCAGGGTTTGGGTTTTTAAACAAATAATAACAATGAGCACCTTTTGTATTTTTTAAAGAATTGCCGAAAATAATTGTCTTTGGACATGTTTTATTGTAAATACAATTTTTTCTGTCCTTTATTAACGAGAAAGGACACAAACTTAACCATTTTTTCTATGAAAAAACAGCAACTCATTTCTTTTTCTGCCAGGGTTTATTTGTTTGATCTGACCCGTACCAGAGACATACGAGTACCACGAACATTTGACCAGGACACTTAACGCTACGAATGTGATACTCTCGGCAGCTGGTTCAGTCACACGTAGTACTCACTCTCGTCCTACTCTCATCGTCACGCTGTGTGTATCTGGTGGTCGATCAACGTGTCGTTTGTCTAATCAGTTTGAACTTGAAGAGAGCAGAATGTGACGCTTATGACTGTGTCGAGAGTCGCCACTGAATGTGAGGCAACATGAGACTTTCAGTTAGGAGTCATTTTTAGATAATGTAGGCTACAGATTTTTGCAGTTTCTGGCATAAAAATCATTTTTACACAACCTGATCTTCAGAATTAAAAAAGAGGGATCAAAAGAAGAACTCGCTCTAGCATAGCTAGTTTTGTGAAACTCATGATGTTTCAATTTGAGGCAAAAGATGAAAGGGCAGATAACAAAAAGAAAATTGAATAAAGAACACGCTTATGACAATAACTACTTTTTCAGAGCGATCCATTTTGTGACTTTAGATCTTGATATCCCTGAGCTATCCAGCGCCACTTCTAACGGAAAATCCTTGGATGCCTCACAAACGAGTTTAAACTATAGCGCAGATGTATCAGATTCAGCCAGTCTCAGATTGTTTGTTTGATTTTTATTGACACAACCGTACCTCGTTTCCCTGACGTACATCACATAGGTCGGATCCACGATGGTATAGGAGGGGCAGCAGGCTGTGTCTTCCCTGTGCTGGGGGTCGGAGCGGTATGCACTCGCCATGCTGTCTCTAGCTGGAACTCAGCACACTGTAGCCGACACAATGGCCAATGTGTGAAAGACTTTGCTTTGTTGCTCATGTTAGTAACGTTACTGTAGTTACACCATGCCATTGCTTTTCTTTTAGATCTCAGAGCACAGGCCCAATTTGTATTTCCTCTTGCTTTGGCTGAAACTTTTAGTAGTGCCAATGCTTTAGTTTTAAAAGGAGTTGAGAGATCATTGACCTTATGAGAACGTCTGTGAAGATGGTTTGGTCCTGTAACATTATTTTGTTTGCCTCGAGTTATCTTTGCCAGATGGCCAGTTATTCATTTCGTAGAGATTTGAATGTAGGAACATTTGTGCAAAGTCTTACACCTGCCATGTAGTGAAGACGGGACCCACAATACTATGTTGTGTTATCTTTGAATGCTGACTCAAGATGCGAGGTCCATAGATGCTTTAGTATTTTGAAACAATGCTTTTATTTCACACAATGTTACTGATATTGACTCTCTCTCTCTCTCTCTCTCTCTCTCTCTGTTATGTTGCATTCCATTGTGGCTCTCATCACATGAAAGGTAACAATTAGTGAGCCATTTTGAATAGACTTAAGAGAGAATTATCTTTGTAGAAGTTTGCTTTTTATCTTTGCTTGTCTTGTCTTCATGGAATGCCTGAAACTGAGTCGGGTTATTTTTTAAAATGCACTTCTATTTTGGCTGTACAGTGAAGGCTTCTTTCGTATTTGTTTTCAACCAACCTGTTTGGCACTTGTCTGTATAAAAAGCACATGATGGTCTTGGGGTAAATGTTGATGTAACTTGTTGACTTTCTCCAGTTTGAAAACTCAGGTCTTGATGTAAGTGTAGCTCATAATATAAAACTCTGATACTGTGCGTTCTCTCTGTGTCGGGGACACAAGTAGGAATCAGACTCGGTTTTCTCTCTCTCTCTCTCTCTCTCCCTAATATCTCTTTCTCTCTCTCTCAATATATCTCTTGTCTCTCTTTTTCTATATCTCACCCTCTCTCTTGTTTGTCTTTTCTCTATCTCCCTCTTTTTCTATCTGTCTGTCTCTCTCTCCCTCTCTCTCTTTATCTCCTCTCACAAATCACTGCCACTAACATGCAATGCTGCCAGTTTGATCAAGAAATTTTAGACAATTTAGACACATTGCTGTTATTTATATCGTGAGACTGGAAATCTCCCCTAGTGGCCTCTCTACTCTCAAGTGTCCTGCTCTTCACTATCTGCCTCAGTCATGTCTAATTCTAACTTTTACCCCGTTTGTGTTCATAAATGAGCAGCTCAGTGTGTGAGGATAGTGATAGCATGGAACCAAAGCGTGTTGGTGGCGTCAATTAGTGAGTCCGAGGTCGTTTGATGTGTAGCAGCTTCAGTGCTGTACGGTACTAGTGTGAGGTTGATCTGGGTCGGTTGATTTATTTTGTTGTTGCTGGATTTTTTTTTGTGATAAGCTTTCGAGTATCTCAAAGATCTGACTCTTGTTTTTGCACATATTTGACAAGTTTTGTACCAGTAGTTGTACTTTCTCAGAGCAAACACTTTCTTGTGTCAGGTTTTTTTTTTCTTTTTTCATAGCTCTTTTGGATTTTCATCAGCACAGTGTATTGCGTCAATGCATGTCACTTTTGACTTAAAATCAGACAGGGTGTGGTTTTAGAAAGATCTGGTGTTGAAACCACCTGAAGACTGGTGTGTACGGGTTTCTTATCTCCGGTCTCAAGCAGAGTCGTCGCATGGCTCTTGCTACATTTCCCAATAGAAGTTTGTAATCATAGTATATGCGTTCTAATTCCATGGTTTGTAGGGTACATACTCCTCATTAGGATGCATTTCTATAGTTAACCAATAACTGACAGTATCTCGACAGACCAAAGAAAGATGTAAAATCTCGCATGTCAAAAAGAATTTCATATATCTTTTGGTTACAAACAGAACTTGTCTTTACAAGGTCAGAGGTTGTGAAATCCATTTAACGTGTGTATGGCTAGTGTGAAGATGTATGTGCGTGTGTACCAGTGTGTGTGTGTTCTATTTTTGTCCTGTTTGTCACAGTCTGCGAGGACTTAAAACTTGACGAATTCTTCGACAGGGCATTGGGAATTTATCAAATTCTCACAGCATTTCTTTTGTAATAAGCTACAAGTAGCATATTTAGCTGTGCACATTTCATTCCCTGTAGATTGTTGATCAGCATTGAAAATTGCAGTTAGGGCAAGTGGGTTTGCTTTGAAAAGCTCAAATAAAGAAATCAACGAAAACGGCAGGTTTTTCTGCCAGGGAATTGGCACTCTTCTTACTTTACAGTATTGTAAATACACAGCGTGAATTGTGTTGTTAACTTTTGTTGAGGAGAAGTCAGAGATCTCGTCGTAGTGCATGTGTGAGATGAGGTTTTCTATCTAGGGTAACAGTGTTTTAGCGTGAATCTGACCTCATTATTATAGTCCATGCAGTGGGATTGTTGTTGTTATTGTTTACTGCAGTGGTTTGTTTATCATGAATTTATACCGATAAATTTCCAGAAGCTTGAAACAATGTAAATATGTATAGAAGAGCATACCTTATTGTATTGTAGCTGTAGTTGGAACTGGCTGTTGTGCCCATCCATTCTTCACCTTTTTTCAATAATGCTTTTCTTTATTTCAATTCTTTTTCTCCATCTTTACCCATGAATATTTAGCTGCTATTTTTTGTGTCTTTTTTGTATGCTCTAAACACTGTAACATAGGGGTCAGTTATTTACGATTTGGAACGCCAAGTTTCTTGCTGAAAAAAAAGGTATTTTACGCGAGACTTTATAATATGTTACTGTACTGTTAGCACCACTAGATGGCTTGTGCTTTTAGTTTTTAGTAGGGCATTAGAAGGCTAGTTGCTCAGGTGCATTTGTGGTGTTTAAAACATTCTTAGCGTGGAAACAGAGCGATGAGATAAGAGGTTTCATGTAAATTCTTTTAATTGGTTAGTGCTCTGAAATGGTATGTCTTATTTTGAGTTGAAACAGTTGCAATAAATAACCAAAATGTAGGAGACAACCGTCCCTATATTGGATTTTAATTTTAAGTAAATTTTTATGGTATTCAAGATTCAGTGGGGCTCCTTGCAAAAAAAAAGTACGCCAAGCAAATACTAGGCCCTGCTTTTATTTTTGTGCATTTCTTTGAGATTTTTGTGTTTGCATTCAGAATATGAGTTACAGAAAATTAGGTAGGTTGCACTCCAAAATCACAAATAATTTTTGGTTTGCTATTTCTTTTTTAACTTTAAGGAATTGATGGTGCTGCGATTTGTGAAAGCTCGCGACTCTCAGTGCCAAGGTCATTGAATTGTGTGTGTAGAGAACAGGGAGATGGAGGTTTACACATTCTTATTTCATACCCGCCCATCCTAGCAGCACTTTTTTTTGTTTCACGTGATCGTAGTTTAAACTTTGTGAGCAACAAAACATTTCCATGCCTATCGTTCAAGGCAGTAGCTGATTTCATTTGTATTTATTTAACAGGATCAGTCATCTATTTTCAAATGTACTAATTTAAAGCTAAGATCAACCCATTGAGGAGATGTCATTCCAATCATGATGCTGTCAGTTCTGTTATTCCATCCATTGATCTTTCTAAAGAATCGTAGATAGTCACACACACAACTCAGGCGGCATACTCATCAATGAACGCACAAAAGCATCAGCCTTTTGTTTCACGGAGAGGGGAGGGGGTTAGGGATCGTATGTTACAATAAATTGAATTGTTTGTGTAATATTCATTGGAGGCGCAGCCACGAGTGACATTTTGTGCTGTAATGACAATAACTATAATCCACACTTTTTTTGTCCTCACTGAAATGTTTAGAGTATGTTGATACATGTTTTTTTCATCTTCTGATTTTTCATTGACTCTGGCATATCTCTGATGACTTCTTGATCTTACTATGAGATGAGTTGTTGTTATATTTTTTAGTCATGTCCATGTTTCTTTTTTATGTCCATGATATTTTCTGTCTTGTTCTCGTGTTTCCTTGGGTTGCCATCACATGCCTCTCTTTTCTTGTGGGTGTCATTTTTTTTATGTTCTTTTTATTATTATGGTAAAAATGAATGGCCTTGACACAGAGCCCTAATTGTATTCCCTGAGTTTCTGCGTTGACTTTTTAAACGTTTTGGTGGTCGAGTTGAGTGTTTTGGAGAGGTGTGGTAAGCTGCAGCAGTTTTTGTTATTTTTATTGGAAATGACAATATCACAAAAGAAATATGGCTTGATGACATCCTACAGTTTTGTAGAGCCATGGGGTCAGATGTGTTGTGTTCTGGGAGTGTGGGGAATTATATATTTGTCCTTGTGAGAATATGAAGAGCTCCATCACAAAACCTCTTATATGCAATGATATAAATACAGGGTGAGCCAAAAAAAATAGGTTCCTGGGTTTTCGCCATATTTTGCTTAATATGCACAGGATTTTAACGAAACTTTCCATAGTTTTAGTATGTCCAGGCGGAAAAAGTTTCTGAACATTTTGAAGAGTTTGATGATCTGGTGCAAATGATATGCGAAATTTTAAAAGCCACCCTATTTTCCGAAATTGTGCGATTTTCCAGAATGTGCAATAAATTTGTAAGCGCTGCGCGCGTCTTTAGATGAAACATGCGGCTTTCAAATCGGTTATGCTCATTAAAGAACACATAGTTTTTAGCATACAAGGCTTCTGTATCTCTTGACATCAAAATTTGATCAAGGGTATGATTTCCTGCATTTTGTGAGTTTCGTTGAGTATGTTTTGCCTCGCTGCGTGGGTTGATAAGGACTAAGCAAATGCTGTTAAACTTTT
>JAUKPP010244694.1:0-13326 GCA_032273245.1 Phyllaplysia taylori | reverse complement strand
CCCCCCCCCCCCCCCCCATCTCACCCTGTCCAAGACGGAAACTTTATTTGATTCCCTTTCGATTCCGTCTTGGACAGGTTCAACTGTACTTCCATTTTGATTATAGGCTACTTTATTTACAGACGGAGTAGCCCTACTTACTGCATGATGGCTGGGCCAATTTGTCCTATTGACACATTTTTTTATTCTAACTCCCTACATGCTCTATCTATTTCTACCTGTCTATCTTCTTCTTCATATGCCTTCCATGATTCTACCCTTAAAATGCAAGAGGACGGACAGCCCTCTCCCCTTCAAACTCCCACGATTTCGCTTTTCAAGGAAGTAAGAGAAGGATTTTCATAATGAGCAACAAAGTATCTAACCCCCTTTTCAAACCATAGACCTGTTCCCAATAAAAGGCCCCAAGGGTGTATGAATTCGGTAATTTATAAATCTAGACATTTGGGCACATCTATCCGGTCCCTTCCTGTCACATATAAGTAAATCACTTAGATCCCCCCTCTTTGTTGTTAATTAATTTAGAATATGATTTGAAGAGAATTATTCTCATATGTCATTGAAGTGAACAAGAGAATTGGTCACCACATTTTATTTCTTTCCTGGTAACGTATTTAAATTCCTTCTGTGAAGTAAATCATTCTCATGATCTCCACCAAATTTTGAACAAAACCTGAGTAGATAATTTATAGTTTTCATCATGCTGCCTTTTGCTTGTTGTTAAAGGCCCAAGCAATGTTATTAGTTGAAAAAATCTGAGATGTTGTTATAAGGCAAAGACCATAGTAGGTCTGTTCAAGTCGTTAGGCTTCAGTATGATTGAAAAGACAGTTCCTCCTCACTTTGAGTACAGCTTCAAAAGAAATTACGGTTGAACTTTCTTTAGTGGCTGTCTCTCCATAACAGCCACTGTTCCATGACTTCCATGCAATTTTCCCTATCTCTAACCTATCCATAACAGTCACTTCCCACCTTGACTTCTGTCAATAATCTTCCATATAACAATAGCACTCACCTGCTCATACTCATAGCAGTTATTTCTGAGATTTTTTCTGCAAAATGCTAGCTGCATAAATGTGAACGTGTCCCTGAGCACCTTGCAGTTTAAGTGCACGAGATCAATGTATTTGTAATCTGTGTTGGTATTCGTTGATTACATGTAGCTCATGAGAACTCAGTTTCATAAATCATGTACAAGTATGGAGCGACCGTGACTCAAGCCCCGTCCATATTGGTCAGTTTTCTATGTGATCTTGAATGACTGTCATGGACAAGTCAGACTGTACTGTTCTCCTATCTGCAGTGGCTTGATTAGTTAGTTAGTTTAGAGTTATTTTGTTAGAAAGGCACCAGCTTCTTTGGCTGTTTTAGCCTCTTGTTCATATTGCGATATTCATTTCCCTTGGGATTTATTCCGTCTGTGTTTTGTCAATGCATGTCTTATTGGGGTCTTTTTCACCAGGAGTGTTCTGGTTATGGAGTGAGGTTTGGTATGGCTGGGAGGCTTAAAGGGTTTGGAAGGGTGAGGAGGGCAGGAGGAGGTGTGTGTGTGTGTGTGGGGGGGGGCTTGAATGAAAGAGACAGGAACCTGTTGAGAATGTTCTAGAGGTTGGCATTGTGTTGGGAATGCCAATTATAGTGTTTCTTGAGTTCCCTCCATAGCTTCTTGTCCATTGGCCTGTTCATGTCTGGCATGATAAACTTGACCATTCTGTCTCAGTCAGATTCAATAGATAACTGTGAAGAACTTGCTGTTACCTGGTTATCCTAGAATATTGAAAAGGCCCATTCCTGGCTCAATATATTCAGATACCATGTGTCATATCCATAGGCAGGATGGGTTGGCTCTTTTCTTGTTATCTGCTAGTGTATGGTGTGCATAGTAAATTTCTTCCTTCTCACCGCGCCTCTCTTGGTCCCTCTATACCTTTTCACTCTCCTCACTATTTCTCTCTCTCTCTCTCTCTCTCTCTCTTACTGTCTCTGTCTGTCTTTCTCTCTCTCTATCTGCATCTAATATGCATACATACATTGTAGCACACACATAGACACACACATGCGGACACACTGATAGGAAATGCAGTCCATACTTTTTCTCATTACTTTTAGTCAGTCATATTTCTTAGTATTAGTTTCGAGAGTGAAAAAAGAATAAATATACTAAAATGATCTTCAAAGATCTCCTCTGGAAAAAACAGCAAAACAGGACACATTAATTAGAGATCGGATACATATTTTCATATTATTATTCTGCCCATGTTGTTGGTCTAGAGAGAACAAGTCTCTTGAATACCTTTCAGTTTGATACCAAAAATAGTGTTAGGGCTCATACAATGATTAATCTCCACTGGATGTCACAATGTTGTCATCTGTAGTGGGATCTATGTCCGACAAGCCCAGTCACTGATAAGCTCTGAGGTTAGTCACAGGACAAGGGCAGAAGCATGACTGTATGCTGAAGCTTTGTCAGTCCTTTGTGTCATGTGAAATCACCCCACTCTTCATGAACAAAGTGGACAGCATGTTTGTTGTTGCAGTTTTGATTATACTGTGCACTCAGCACTTCAACAAATCAGTATGAAGGGTACATGAAAGTTGTTGGTAGTGTAGTACAATTTTTTTGTTTTTTTCCTTCAATTTTATTTGTATAAAAGGAGTATTGATCTTCATCAGCTTTTTCTCATCCTCTATAACTCTTATCCTCTTATTGCCTGCGGGAATGCAGATTTTAGACCAGCATGTTGTAAAACTATGGGAATTGTTTGAGTTGTTTTACAGAAATATAATGTCAGATTCATTGAGAGGTTATATCAAAATACTCTGGTAGTCATGGAATTATCATTGATGTCCAGATTTCTTTCCCTGAGTTATCCATGAGAGTGGATGGTTGGTCGTGTGTGCCCTGGTATGTTATGCTCTTCTACTTCTGTTAAGTGTTGCTACTATTGTCCTTATGATATTTTTCCCTCTGGAACTGGAGTGACCAAACAGTATTGATGGTGCTGTAAATCTTTAAACAAAATCAGTAAAAACAACTGGCCGTAAGACTGGGGAAAACGAGCTATGTTTAATTGTAGAGAATTGGTGTTTGTGTGTCTGAGCATGTATGAAAATGTCTGTCATTCAATGAAGCCACTTTGCCATGGACTAATCTCATGAAAACCACCGGCACTGTGGTGTAATGGTTAGGCTCTTCGCCTATCATGCTGAAGACCCGAGTTCGATTCCTGTTTCGGACAATCTGCGTTTTTTCCTCCTGAGATTTTCCCCTCTGAGCCTGGGTTGGCCCTGACAGGCAGGGTCAAAGTAGCTCATCTCTTAAATGACCTTACAGTGTTGCAGGGGATGTAAAACTGGTAACCAAACCAAACCAATCATTAAAACCACCACACTCACACCAACAATAGTCTGTCCTCAAATCTGTGCATGGGTCCAAGTTAACAACCTGCGAGTGTTTCAGTGACCTGTACTGTTCTCCTTTTATCACTAGACTCTCTCTTTGTCATTGTTTGAGCCATAGATTTGACCTGAACAAATATGCTGACCTGTCTGTGAACTGCTAATTTTACTTCCCCCTCTGATAACCTCAATATTTGTAGCTCTTGACAAACGTTTGTCACTTCTTTGCTGAAATAGATGAAGGAAATCTGCCCCATATATATCATCTTTGCCATATCAGCACAGATGCAAACAGGGTGAGACTACTGTCTGTGGTGGGTAGCAGTTAGGCTCTTTGTCCATCACACGTAGGATGAAAGTTCAATTCCCGTGTTGGATGAGCATCTTGGTTGCTCTGATGGGATGTTGTTTCCTTCTCAGCTCAAATTGGCCCAGACAGGCAGGGTCGAAGTAGTCCAACTCTAAAATGACCTTACATAGTTACGAGTCGAATAGAACCAAAAACCAACAAGCAACACCACCAAGCCTTTGTCAGTATTGTCACTTCAGAGATAACTTTTAAAGGCAATCTGCCCCTTATGTGTCGTCCTCCCTGCCTTATCAGCCCAGGTGCAGAGAGTGCTACCACACCTGATCAATGAAAGGAAGTAAATTCAGGAAGCACAAAGGATCAGTGCTATCTCTCCTCCCTGAATTGACGTTCCCACCATTGCCTCCAGCCGTGAAGGGTTTGCCAGATTTAACTTATCACTGTCATGAGATAAAAGAACCCTTAATACTTCATGTTGACAAAAATTTCTTCCATTTTACTTCCTGTACCAGTACAGCTACTTCTTGAGGCTCTTCCCCTTGTCTCTTCCATCACGAGCCTTTTCATGCAACGGTTCCCAAATATGGCATATAGAAACGTCAGAACTTTAAACTAAAAATAATTGACAGTAGAGAAACATAAATCTTGCAAAAGTTAAACTTGATTATTCTTGGTTTATTATTTGCGTCATTTAGACCTGTAAGTTAGAAAAGCATACACAAAAAGGCTTTTATGTATGTAAAGAAGTGTTACTTGAACAAAAAAAACCTGCACAGTGTACAGAAAAAACATTTGAAAGGATTTTTCTTTTAGCTTTTGAATACTATTCTGCCATTGAGAGAATCATCTGTCAGACTGATGCAAAGTTTTTCTTGTATCACTGGCTACCGCATGCCTATTCTTTTCTCTTTTTGTTTGTTTGACTAGTATCTATTGTGATATCAACCAACACTAGTAACAGCTGTGCTTTCATATTATGCATGGATCTTTCACGATAACCCTGGGGTGTGATTCCAACTTTTTGTCAGCCCAACGCACAGAGACTTTGATAGTGGTAATCATAGAAATGTTCATATGTATAGGTTGTCATAATCAAACAACTTTTACATGCATTTTGTTAAAATAGAAACAAACCCTCTCAAATTGGCTGAGACACTGGTGAGATTTGGTTCCAGGCATTTTCTTTGCATTGATTTCAAGTCGTTAGAATTATTTTTGGGGCAGACCTCGGAGTCAAGCTCATTTGTGGAGAGGACATTGAGGGGAGTATAATGGATACTCATAGTCAAGCTCATTTGTGGAGAGGACATTGAGGGGAGTATAATGGATACTCATAGTCAAGACAGTAAGACCTAGATCATGTGATAGAGATAAAAAAAATTCCCATTGTATTAATCCCACCATCACATTTCTGTCTCTTAAGTGACTTTAGAGTGTTGCAAGGGACTTGAAACTGGTAACCAAATCAAACCAAACCTAAGACCTTGTGTCCTCAGGATTGACTCATATTATAATCTGTCTAGCTTTACTTGAAAAGAGCTGGGCCTTACATAGTCGATGGAGGGGTAAAACCCCCCAAAACCCAACAATCACTTGAGAAAAACAGGGATAGTATACAGCTCCATGACCCGTTACAGCTGTGAAAGAACTTTCCTTTCTTTTCTTCCTTGCCAGGTCATCTGAGAAAGTCTTCAATATCGATGCCACGGACCGGGTTCACATGCTCTACTGGCTGGATGCACTACAGAAAAAAAGAAGAGCATTTAGTAGTCGACAGTCTCTCTTTGCTCAAGATGCGTTTATGGGCAAAAAGGTGAGCAATGAGACTCTTTCTTTCTTATATTTGGAAAGACTTTGGATGAATTCGTTATGAGGATGGATCTTCTGTCTTCTCATTTAATAGGAGTTTTGTGCATGTGTGGTCTTTTTTGTATCAATAAGTATTGTTTATACTCAGCAGCATAATATTATTCTCTTCAAGTTCCTGTTGTAGTCAAATTGGAGAAAAGGAGCTACTTGAGATTTTGACAAAAATGCAACGGTAGTAATTGTTTTTGGGCTTGCTAGAAAGTTTGATGGTTTATGCATTGATATTTGGTGTAAAGGGTAGACGGCCATCTCCTTTTTGTTTATTGCTATTGGGATGCATTTTATTCTTCATTTTGTCAAAACTTCAAATGAGAATGTGATCACACTACCTTCCTTCTTTTTAAGTTATATATATTCATCAGTGCGCATTTGTTATGATATATAACGTATATATACGGTTTGAAGATTAAGCAGACCTCACATGCTGTTTAGACGAGACCATCTTCTGCTGACTTTTGTGTACATTTATTGTTTGTCTAAATTTTCCATCTACAACTTTACTAAATGACTTTAAATATGTCGTCTGCTCCATATATGTATATATAATATCTACAAATGGAAAAAAATAATAGCCAAGCATTGATTGCAGACAAAACAGAACTTACAATCTCCACATAAAGACCTAGGCATTGAGAAAACTTGTACTTGGCTTCCAATTTAATGTTTCACGTGTGTGATGTTCACGTGTGTGGTATCAGATGAGCTGTGAAACACCAGCTGTCGCAGGCAATTCCAGCAGGTCCGGCAGTTGGCCCACACGTGGGTGTCATGACATGATGAGATTCAGCTTCCATCTCCTCCCACTGCCCTCTTCTCTCTCTCATGTCTCATTCACCTTGACGATGTCAGATGGGAGGGCGCCGGCTCATTGGTTTTAAAGTGTCTAATAAGCAGAGAAATGACTTGTTTTAAGTTAGTGGGCAACGTTTTTGCCCACATTGGCTATTGCTTCAAGCTGTGCTGTGTGCAGGGGAGGAAACCTCTAGGTAGTGAATGTGATTTGGAATACGGAGCCATCCCTGCTGTAAGTGTGTGCATGTCTTGTCACATCTGTGCAAACATTGCTCCTCCATTCTCATTTGTTCCTGCAATTCGCTGATTGTTTAGCAAAGAGGCGAATACCTCATTACAGTCCTTGTACTATTCGCCCTCATGCAAAACAACCAATGAATTGTATCATAGCAGATGTTACCAGTTAATGATTCTCACTAATTTCTGCTGTTCTGTCTGATTTTGGCTCAAGTGTAAGCGTATCAAGAGTTGGTGTATTTCATGTTTTATACTATGTACATGACTGGGTCGTGATTTGATACTCTTCTTTGTGTTTTGACGAAAGTGCATCAATGAGTTTAGTTTGTTTGTTGTCCATTAAAGAGGACGTTAAGGAGTGACTCATATCTGAAATAATGTCACTGGCCGAAGATGGGAATGCTGTCCAGCTATTAATCAATGATATTTTACATTGCAAATTAATTCCACATACAGATTTAACCAGTGGTTTGTCCTGTGGTGACCACGGTTATCAAACTGGTTGACAGTAACACAAACCCCTTCATGTTGAGTTGAAAGTGAAACCTTACTTCGCAGTGTTCTGTGGGCCCTGTGGCCTAGAGGTTTTCAAATGTTCTTGCCAGGCTAGATTAGGTATTAGTGAGTCATGCTGTGATTTGCAAGGTTCATTGATGCATCATGTGGAAGACCTGAGTTTGATCCCACGATCAGATGATCTTGTTTTTCTGCTGGAATTTGTCCCTCTCGGCCTGGGTTGGCCCTGACAGGCAGGGTCAAAGTAGGCAGTCTCTTAATTTACCTTACAGTTTTGCAAAGGACGTAAAACTGGTAACCAAGCGAAACCAAAACATGCTGTCAATGAATAGTTATCATTTTAAATTCTACTTTAAATGAATATTTCTCTTGAGACATTAAAAGGATGAATGTTCATTTTATTTATTCTTGTCATTTCTTGCATATTTCAGAAACCTGTAGATGCCAGCGGTCTAATAGGTCGAGGTTCAAGTGACACAGACGCCCACAAGAGCCAAAGTATAGAGGAGGAGGCAGCGTCGGCCGGAGTGGACGGGCGGCCGCAGACAGAAGAGGACAAGCAGACGTGGTCGCTGCTCAATCTACGCACGGAGATCAGAAATGCAGTAGCAAGTATCAGGTCACAAAGTTCGGGTCTAGGTACGACTCTTCTCTTAGCTTTTACTTTGACTTTGGTTTTTGGCTTAACGTCCCTTGCAACATTTGAAGGTCATTTGAGGGATTGTCTACCTCAACTTGGCCTATTAGGGCCAACCCAGGCTGAAAGGGACACTGTCCAAGCAAAATATCCGTCTATGTACTTGATCACCACATGGGCCTTGAACTCATGTCCTGGGTGTGATAGGCGAAGAGCCCAACCATTGCACCACAGTCCTTGGTAAACGTTTTTTCTTTTTATGTATGTCTTTCTCTTGTGGCGTGGTGTGTTCAGATTGTCATTTTTAATGCCTCAATTCTTTATACAGGGGATAATAATAATAAAAATGGATCGCATTTATCTAGCACATTTCCCCACTTGAAAGCAAGCTCTGTGCCTTTTACAATTATTATTACCCCGGCATACTAAAGTCATTCGGAAACCTTCTCAACTTCCTAGGACGCTTTTTGCATAATTTTTTACAGGATATTTAGTGGGCAGTGAGATGATGAATGACAAAGCATCTCCAACAAGCTTGTTACTAATGACACTGATGGCTTTGCAGACACAGACTCAGATGATTTTAGTGACGTTTGTACTTGCTGTAATGTTGTTGACACCAAAGTGTCTTTTAAGTATGACATTTGAACGGAAAATTCATCTCTGTGTTTTTCATTGGGTTGGGAGGGGTAAAACATTACGCTATGAAGGGTGAAGCAGAATCCAAGATTATTGATTTTTCTACCTTTTAAGCATATTACACTTTTTGTCTCTATAGTTTTCATGTTCAGATTTTGATGATGTTTTTTGTTGTACAATTACCTTCCTTCAGGTGCGACCAAGCCTCCCTCAAACCGGGGCAGTGAGGACTGGACTGTGCTTGACGATGCTTGCCCTCCAACTTCTTCCCTCCCTGACATGCAAACCAAACCCCGGGGCGGTTCAACTACACAGTGGCACGTTTCTTTTGAAGAATCAGACGCAAGTAACAACAGCGATGCTGTAGCACCTGCAGGAATTTCTAAACCTGATCCCGCAAAGCGACCTAGCTTTTCTGGCAACACCTCAAGGCCAGTAGACTTTACATCAAAATCTGACATTTCAGAGACACAAATGGCGAGTTCTCAATCAAAGAACAATAACTCATCTCGGGGAAATTCTGCGACGAGCCCGGTGTCTCCCACATCTGCGAACAATGGGAAATCAAAATTCATGTCGGCTCTACGGAGCAACTTAAAGAAACTGAATGCGACAATCAAACCTCCCGGGGCACTGAGCCCCACATCCCCTGGCAACGAGTCGTCGTCACAGTCCTGTATCCGCTGCAAACTGGTAAGCTCCGTTTAGGACAATATTTTCTGTGAGTTCCATGTTCAGATATTGGGTAAATCCATGGAGGACGCTCAAGGCAAGTGGCAAATAGAGGGCTCTGATGCACCTGCTTGGTTTGATTTGGTTTTTCTTCTTTCTTTCTAACCCTCTAAGGTCGTTTTAGGGTCTGGTTACTTTGACCCTGTATGTCAGGGCCAACCCAAGCATAGAGGGGCACTCAGCACTCAGGGACGTCCTAGCAGAATGTCGGAGATGTTTGTTCAATGTAGGGATGAAACTCCCGTCCTCTGTGCGATAGGCAAAGAGCCTAATCATTACACCACAGATGCTGGTTTGAAATACCTGAAGTGTTGCAGCCAGCCAACATTCTCAAAGTGTTTTGGGAACTTGAGTGTCTATTATTGGACTGACAATATGTGTAAAATAAAAGTTCATGGAAGTTGGCCCAAGTTTTGGTCTGTTGGACTTGGCTATCAGCTGTTACACTTCACCACAATTTTTGTGACACCGACTGAACATTTACTCCACAGATTTAGTAAATGACATGGAAATAATCTTGGCTTGTCTTTAAGCCAGATGATCTGGTTGGCATAAGTGTTGAAGTAAATATTTTGATGTTGTTGTTGCCTGGGGACTTATGGGTTATTTACCCTTCAAGTAGTCTTCTAGACCTATAGACCTATGGCAGCCTGACTCGGTACCCTGGAAGTCCTACCATTATCTGTCAGTGTGATTGTTATAATTGTTTGAGAAATTGTTGTTTGGAAGGGCAGCTGCAGTATGTGTGGAGAAAAAGTTACTATTCTGTATTTCTGCTTGTGTAATTGCAGGAAAGCGAAACAAATAAGTGCTAGGTTGTGGCTGTATATTTCACATATCTATGTATGCAGAAAATGTCAGATAAATACCTTCATGGGCCTGTATATGGGAGGCAGCACAGAAGGCCGCACCCACACTGCTACTACTGTTTGCACCCCAGATAAGAATGTTAAAGCTTGTAGCTACATAATTGCCTTAGTAACTTTATTGAGCAGTTCAAAATCTCTTGCCTTAGGGATTAAATATATCACTCTGCAAGTTCACCAAAATTTCACGGTCACAGCATTTGTGAATTATTGTTAAACGCGTTATAGAAAGAATTAAAAGAATAGTTAACTCTCAGATTAAAATTTTTTCGTTTGGTTTGGTTTTGGCTTAACGTCCCTTTCAACACTGTAAGGTCATTTAAGGGACGGGCTGCTTTGACCCTGCCTGTCAGAGCTAACCCGGGCTGAGAGGGACATTGTCCCAGCAGAAAAACTTAATATTCTTGATCAAACAAACTGCCCCACGTGGGCCTCCTCGAACTCATGTCCTCCGCGTGATAGGCGAAGAGCCTAACCATTACACCACAGCGCCGGTAAATTCTTTCGTAATTTTCTCATGAATGAAAACTTTGTTAGGCAATTATGTTCTGAGGGTAGCGATGTATTCTTGCACCTTAAAGGGACATGAAAAGGTAGAAACCATTCAGTGTTAGAATAAGCATCAGCAACAACTTCTATTTCTTTATGACGCCTTGTTATTCTCTTTAGATTTTGTCTTTTCTCCATAACCTCTCCCTTTTCCCTGTTTTTAAATAGTTTGTTCTTTTGGTTTTCAATGTGTGTGGTATCTCAGTGTTCACCATACAAGTTAGAAGCAAATCTCTATTTGATGTGACCCTAACTGACTTCAATAGCTTTGTAACTGAAAAAACTAAATAATCAAATTGCGTGGTGGCAGCTCAACCATCATAACTTGATTTTTCCAACTTGACATGAGAGGGTAGTTGGCAGGTGGTCTGGTATGATTTGGTATGATCTATGCCTACTTCTTTCTTTGTGCGACTATTGTCCTATTCTATGTCCTGTTACTGAGATGACTTTATAGTGTCGATGATGCTGTAAAACCAAAACTAAACAAACACACGTCTCACCCTTGTAGCTGGGAGACGACCTGTTCAATGTGAAGGAAGACCTGAAGGCGGCGGAGGAAGAGCTCCAGGCAAACCGGGAGATTGTGAAACTGCTGCAGAAAGAGATGGAGGTCATGAGGGCAGAGATCAACACCAGGTAGGATCACACAAATGAAGTTTTTTAGGGTTTTGATTTTTACGTTCATGTCCCTTGCAACACGGTAAGGTCATTTAAGAGACAGGCTACTTCGACCCTGTTTGTCATGTGTTTTCGTGCCATATGTATGATTCTCACTTAAGTGCACTGTGTTTTCATGCCATATCTTATTACCTGTAATGCTAACTTGGGTTGAGTGGGATGGATCCCAGCAGAAAGATGCAGATGCTTGTTCCCACATGGGAACCTAACTCGGGTCCTCTGCTTGATTGGTGAATAGCCTCACCATTACACCACAGATACTGACAGGCAATGAGGATTAGGGTAAAATACATAAGCAAATCACTACCTGCTGGAAAAATAGAAACTCAACTTGACAAATGACATTTTGCAGGTTTTTTTTACATTTAAAAAAGTAGTCTTATTTATCAACACTATAGTAACATCGGTGCTGTGTTGTAATGGTTAGACTCTTTGTCTATCTTGCAGAAGACCCGAGTTTGATCCCGGTTCCCTCTTAGCCCTGGCTGGCCCTGACAGGCAGTTTTGAAGTTGCCCGTCTCTTAAATGACCTTACAGTGTTGCAAGAGACATAAAACTGGTAACCAGACCAAAACCTTTATAGTTACACAACCAGAATGACAAAGAAGCCCATCAGTCATGCTCAACCAGTTATCAGTCCCAGCAAAGGCAGCACCATGACTTTTGAGAAATAGAAATGATTAGGCAAATATGGAAAGTATTTGATTTGGTTTGGTTACCAGTTTTACATCCCTTGAACCGCTGTAAGGTTATCTAAGAGACGGGCTACTTCGAACCTGTCTGTCAGGATTAACTTGCATGAGATGGAAAAAGTCCCTGCAGAAAAAACACAGATCGCCCGTGCTCGTGATCAAACTCAGGTCCCTTGCATGACAGACGAAGAGCCTTACCATTACACCACAGAGTATTTAGTGGTCCTAGTTAAATAAAAAATGATTGAGTTTCGGTACTATTTGGCAAGATCATCTAATTTGACTTTATCACCTTCGAAGTACGACACAAAAATTCTAATGCAGCATGCCCATTTGAATTTGAAATGTTATGAAATGTTAAATCGGTACTTCCTGAGCCCGTTTTGGATAAGTTTAAATGATAATACCATCTCCCTTAAGGGCTTATAGTCTTGTGAAAAATGTTTAATTGTTAATTTCTGCAACTCTTACACTTAACGTAAATGTATTCCCCACTGTTCCCTGCAGGAAGGAATGTGGCGGCGAGAGCCAGGAGGGCGTGATGGAGATGCTGAGACAGAAGGACAAACACATCATAGAACTGGAGCACAGCCGGGCCGTCGTACTGGAGGAGAAAAGTCTGATGGCGCAGGAACTCAGGTCAGCTCTTTGATACACTCCTTGTTTGTTGGTGTTTGTACATTTTCTCATACAAGTTCTCCTTGTGTAAAGACTCTGCAATATGCTTAGTATTAGTTAGTTAGTTTGGTTACCAGTTTTACATCCCCTACAACACTGTAAAGTCATTTAAGAGACGTCTACTTCAAACTCCCCGTCAGGGCCAAGTCGGTCTGAGAGGGAAAAATATCCCAGCAGAAAAAAAACGCAGGTCGTCTGCACTTGGGATCAAACTCAGGTCTTCCGCATGACAGGTGAAGAACCTAACTATTACACCACAGTGCAGGTGCAATGTGCTTAGATATGTAGATGGAGCTTGAAAGGCGATATCAACTTGTCTGTTATTCTTTTCACGATGGTGTAAGCAGAGAGAGAGCATAAAACTTACTCTAGAGAAGGAAAACAAACTGTCTGGACATTTATACGACTATTGAGAAAAACCGGATTTCTTCTTTTAGCTACGACAGAGAACTGTACAATACTGGAGGTATCAACATTGGTATTGGTAGCTTGTGGTAAGGCTGCCATCTTTTTTCCTTTGTTATACTTTCTCTCTCTTCTCTCTATCTTTATCTTTGTGACGTTCTTGCTATCCACTCTCTCTCCCATCTTCTCTTTCACATGCATGCATTCACTTCCACTCTTGCACATGCGTACACACATACGCACACATACACACACACACACACACGAGAGAGAGAGAGAGAGAGAGAGAGAGAGAGAGAGAGAGAGAGAGAGAGAGAGAGAGAG
>JAUKPP010244683.1:0-10242 GCA_032273245.1 Phyllaplysia taylori | reverse complement strand
GTAAAGCTTTAGTTGAAGGGGAAATGGATGATGTTCTTGTTTTTTATACTCTATCCAGACTATCCTACATACTTCTGCTCTGCATCTTAGGAAAGAGAAAAGTTGGAAGTGGGCTGTAAATGTATTGTGTATTTTGTGTTACATGTAATAGGAAATTCTGTTGAACTGAGTTTCCATGCTTCCATATGATTGAACAAATATTTGACCGACCAAAAATGTACCAAGTGTAATAAACACTAGAGTAAACCTTTGACAATATTCTTTTCATACTTCAATTATTTTTGCCCGTAGTGTCATAGTGACAGTTAACATGTAGTACCTGGTGCAGTCGAAACCGGATGTCATTAAGGACTGTAGGTCGAACCAAGGACTACTGTATAGAGAAAATTCCTTGCAAATATATGATCCCAATCATGGGTATTGTCCCCTGTCAAAACGACCCGGGTGCAAGGAATTGTAAATGTGCGGTAGCAAGTTTGGCACTTGTGATATATGTAGTAGATGAAGATTTAATTCACTTAAGATGAAGAGGTAATTAAGCCATTATGACTTGTCCTTGATTTATTGGCCTATGATGGATGGTTTCGACTGTACTTGTGTGCATACATGTATGATGTGTTCTCTAATGATCACAAATCCTGCATCCCCACATGTTTGTACATGATGCTATTCTGCTGTGCCAAGCCAAACCGTCATATCTGCAAAATTTTAATAATTAATCCCTGCATCTTTGTTTAAATGGACTCCCATATTCATTCTTCATCTTGTACCAAAGGGAGGGAAGACGTATCTGCACTACAAATAGGATATTTCAGTATGGCTAACAGACGAAACTGAAGGGCCATGCCCATATTTCCCATGATTTACAATCGTTGCAGTTACGTCAGTCTGCCTTGGCACGGCAGTATTGTACATGTACTCTCTCTTTTTCTCCCTCTCTTTCGGTGATGGGACGTCTATGGCTGAGCGACCATGCGCTCACATCTAAATCTGAAGGTCATTGGTTCGAATCCTGAGAGTTAGAGGTTCTGGGTTCTTTTTCAATTTTTATATAGTTCCGACCCATGCTCTATCAGAGACGGACGCAACATTCTGAAATCCTGCCTCTTATTGTCATTAATGATTTTTTTTTTTATCGTGTTACAAGATTGCAGGGGACGTAGATAAACCAAAAACTACCGGCAGTTTCTTTTTCTGGTGGGTGCTCCAACATATAATAGTAATACACACAAACACAAAAATGCACTTTATTCACGGCCGCCTCACTTGGAATACAGTAAGGGGGTTTCTCGCCTCCCTGTGCGAAGACACCTTTCAGTGGGAAAATGTCACACATACTTTTTCTTCTTTTTACTTTCCTTTTTCTTTCCTTTCTTTTCTCCCCCACTGTCTGCATTGCTGCAAAACAGACCGACAGAGTGGGAGTATGGGGCCTTTACGCCGATATGACCTCAGTGTCAAAGGAGCCGTAAAACCCCAAATAAACAAGCAATAGCTGCGGAGTGTGCTTGCTATGGGCAAGCTAGACCCAGCCCAAAGTCCTACATATTGACGTCATCAACCTTCAATCATGACGTCACGTGGCATCTGTGGCCGATCACTAAAGCGACCGCCTCGGAATGCGAACGTCTTATTCTTATGATCGTTTTGTGGGCGTGCTTCTGCTGAACATTTTTTTAACAGTGTAAGTGCAAGGTCATTTTAAGAGGTGTGCTGGGCTTCTTTGGTATTGTCTGTCAGTGTCAGTTACGTCCGGGCCAACCTGTGATTCTTTTTTCATTTTGGTTTTACGCCCTTGGTAACGCTGCAGTGTAGTAGTAAATGTAAGTTCATTTTAGAGGCACGTACCTGGGATGAGAACATGTCAGGTGAATCAAAGCAAAATCACAAAAAGAGAGAAAAGCAGCCATGTGGGCTTAAACTACCTGTCTTCTGTGTGCCAAGTGAAAGCATATTACAACTTGGATGCTGAAAGTTTCGGGTTCGAATCTCGGGTGTTTTGCTGGGACTACTTTGGATTTTTATGGCTTCCTCTGTCGCATCAGAGATAAATGTCACCAGTCCTTCAAAGACTGAGGAGATTCTTCGTGTACTTCTTGAATAACCACTATTGCGTTTAAAGGGTGTTTATTATTCCTATGCTGCAAAATGAAGGGGCACTCGAGCTTACAGGAGTAAGAATATTTATAAATCGAATGGAATCCCAGCCCCAGCATGACCTTATATAGTGTCGGGAGTCGAAGAACTCAACAGAAATTATATTCAATATACGTATGTAAAGGTAATAGTAATAGTAGAGCAAAGGAACAATTACGCTGTCACATTTTGTCTTCAAACTGCTCTATTCTGCTGCTTACATTCTTGTGCGGTATGCTGAATTTGTGACATGTACAATGGCATCACGTAGCCTAGTTCACAATGTGAATGTCAAAATTACACTTACCCGGAATGAAAATCAGAATAAAGCAGTTTGAGGTAGGTGATGGGTTGTTTCATCTCGGGCAAAATTTGCGCACAATAGTGCATCAATCATAGTGGCAAAGGAAATGTAATCAGAAATGATGTGAAAGTATCAAAGAACCATCTCATCAAAGATCTCACCTGCGCCGAAATTACCAGTACCTTATGGTGTCGATGGAGCGGTAAAATCCCAAAACAAGCAAGGAATAAACAGTGATGACCTGCGTGCGAATCGGACAATGTAGATATTTATAACATGTAGGCTCTACAGCACACGTCATGCAACGCAAAGTGCTAGAAGAAATTAATTTGTTCACTATTTTCTTTAATTGGAATAGGCCTTCATTATACACTGGAACTCGGAACATACCAAGCACGGATGTAACGACAGAAAACGACGATCTCCATCCTTCTTTGTCTTTAAAACACATCGGATATAACGAGATCTCGGGTTTGACGAGGACACTGAGGTGGTCCTGGTATTTCGTGTACACCGAGTTTCACTGTACAATAATATAGGCCTATTACATGAACAATGTAGTTTTCTAAAATAACTCCTGATACAATGAGTTCCTTCATTTATGTCCCAGACTTTGGGACATCCTGTACACACAACGTGCATGTCCAGATAACGTACAGTATTGTACAGGCCTATGTGGTAGGCCTCCGCGTATGCATACTTCCTAATTAATACTTTTCCAGTGCATGTGTCTAGGGAAAGGGGGGGGGGGGGGGGGGTTATTCTAGAAACTGTACACTGTTTTCTAATGTAAAGTGCAAAAACCACAGTAATTGAGTAATATAATCATAGTCCGCGTATTTCACGAGCAAAGCTCTCTAGTGAAAAAAGTCTGTACTCTTGAAAAATAGCAAGTTTTAATATATGTGCCAGCTACAATAAAAGCATACAAAATCGCTGTTCTTGTTCTTGAACTACATGTAGGGCCTACTTCTGGTGATTTTTTTTTTTTACATAAAGCCTACATGTACTTGTTAACCCGGAAAGGTGGTGGGGAGTCTTATACTATACAGGATGTTTTTATTTTTATCCTTGTGTAGTAGCTATTTTTGCCATTAGTAGGTAGAATGAAAAAAAAAAAAAAGCTAAACACAGAGAAAGCCTACATCTACATCTTCTTAAGGTTAGAAAGATTTGTAGGCCTACTGTCACTTTGAAATGCTGTGGCATAAGAATGAAGCAGTGTTATTACAGGTAGGCCGACTCGCAAAATATGACATTCGGCAAAGTATTCGGGATTGGCGTTATAATTATGCAGTATGCCATTGTCAGGCTAGGCCCAGGCCCTCTGATGGACGCTAGCACAATTTGTACACTGACTGCTCCGTCAATCTACAGGCTTGGAGTACCCGGAGTTCTTCAGCAACATTACCACCACCACCAGCCCTTGGCCCAGCGGGTTCTCCTCGGACGACGGGGCGGCAAGTCTCAGCACGGAGTCCTCTTCCTCCACTCCCCTGTCCCTTGGGGGTAACGTGTGCAGCTTCCCGACCACGCGCTACGTGCACGAGTGCGCCTCCTGCGGCCGCAAGTTCACCACCAAGAGCAACATGAAGCGCCATGAACAGAAGTGTGAGGCGCACACCAACCTGCCGTGTCCTGTGTGTGGCAAGGTCTTTGGGCACAGGGACAGCATGGAGCAACATGTGGGGCTCGTGCACAGAGGCACATTGAAGAAATAGTACAATGGGCAGTCGGGAGATTACAGGCGTCCTTGGGAATACCTTTAGCACTAGTTCTAGAGTGGGATGCACGAAGCTAGTCGTCAGCTTTTTCAACTAAATGATAGTAAATGCTCCATTCCATAAATAGTGTAAATTCAATACGTGAGCAATTTTCAGCTGAACTCACTTCACCAGCACGTGATTTTGTGAGCTACTGTGGAGTATAAACTATAATAAACGATTAGGCCGCGCGTCCTCTGACCTGACATGTTTTGTCAGTCGCATGCCAGGCTCATCTATATATACGATGTACATGTATATACATAATTATGAGCCTGGCCTGCAACTGACAAAACATGTCAGTGGACGCATGGCCTTATGGAGTGGAACATTTAGTCGAAAAAACTACCAACTAACTTCGTGCATCCCACTACACTAGTCACACAAGGGACGCATCCTCTCCCCCTCAAAGGAAAAAACCCACTCAACCCACTGTACTTTGTCTAGCTTGGCTGTAGCGGCCACCTCGAAGGTGGTGGAAGACGACGATTGGACAGCTTGGCCTTTACAATAGGGTCTTCGTTGAAAATCAAACTGAGCCGCGTCTGGCATTTTTTTTCTTTTCTTTCTTCAAGGATATTTTCCGGAGCAAATCCAGGCCATTCGTGTTATCCCTTAATCTCAGTATTTTCTTTGTTCTATGATGTCAATTTCTACTTTATTGTACTGTGGCCAACATGTATCGTCGTCGATCACACGAAAGGGCGTATTCCAGATTTTGACGGTTTTGAGCTGTTATCACCAGTCGATAACGCTCTCCCAGATCTATGTTCACACGAAACGGCGTATCCCTAGCCTTAAAAATAAGAGCACTAGCATAAAAATTGACAAGGGAAGACGATGGAGCAACCAAGAAGAAATCTTTCAAATTGTTCTCCTGAAAAAGTAAGAAAACAAGGATACGCCCTTTCGTGTGATAGGCGACGGTATGTTTCAAGATGTTTTTGTATACCGCTATACAAATAATGTATCACAGGGTAAAAGAGTACTGAATAAAAAAGAAAAGCGATTCTTCAGTAAATTAAAAAATCAAGTCAATAATACGTTAAGATGTAATACACATTTCATCAATACGGTACAATGCGAAAATTGTAGTACATGTAGTAGTAAGTAGTGAGTGTCCCGTGCTTCTGTGTCAAGTGGGCATCACAAGGTGAAGCTGTTCATCGGACGAGAATTGTAAAGAAAATCATGTTATAATAGTAGAGAAGGGAAGAAGAAGAAAGTACTTGAACTTCGGATGTGTGTGTTTGTGAGTGTGATTTTGTATTAGCAGTATTAGATGATCGTGAAAGGGGGATGGAAAGGGGGGGGGGGGGGGGTGGAATTCGACCCAAAAAGATCGTGTACTTTCCTTCGATTTAGTAGTGTTCAGTTTTCACACTACTATACCATGCCCTTCTTGTTTTTCCTCCATCATCCATGTGACCTTATGTGTATCTTTGAATGACGAGGGCCATAAGATTATTTCCATTCTTGAGTAGCTTTCATGAACATGTTGCCTCTGCCTTGATCACTCTGCAGACCGTCAGTTCCCCCTTCAACTACAACACCACCAGTGGTCGTCCTCGTCTTCTCCCGCCTACACGTCTTACCACCATGGCTCCGCGCCTCGCGTCGTTCCTGAGCGAGCACCTCGCAGAAGCGTTGCCGGAGACAACGACTTGCCTCATCCTCCTCCTCCTCCTCCACCTCCTTCAGCCACGCGCTACATTCACGAGTGCTCGAGCTGCGGCAAAAAGTTCACCTTCAAGAGCACCATGCAGCGCCACCAGCGGAAGTGCGAGGCGCGCGCAAATGTGGCGGCTGTGGCGTGCTCTGAGTGTGGGAAGCAGTTTGGACATCTGGACGGTCTTTACCAACACATGGCTCTTGTGCATGGCGCCTCGGGCTCAGAGTTTCCGTGACACTGACAGCCTCCTCTCGTGCAAACATGTTGTTGTTTGTTTGGGTTTTTTTGTTTACTATTTGTTAGTCAAGCTCCATCCATGAGGGATGCCGTTTTCCCGCCGTTTGATTTCTCCTGGTTTTGAAATAAGTCAAGTCCTCAATGAAATATGAATGGCCTCACTCTCACTTCTGAAGAAAAATTATTATTTAATTTATCGTCTCACTGTCCGTCAGTTCTCATTTTTAGCATCTCTTTCCGGGTTTTTTGGTTGTTGTTTTTTCTCGTAGTCTCTGATTCAGGTTTCAATTTGTGAAAGACTGCTACACTACTGTGCATGTGTAAAGGTGGGGGGAGGGGGAGAGTACAGGCTTACAACTGATCATGTCATCATAGAATGGATTTAACAATATGCCTCGTCTTAATATATCTTTCCCTCTCCCCCCCCCCTCTCTCTCTCTCTCTCTCTCTCTCTCTCTCTCTCTCTCTCTCTCTCTCTCTCCCTCTCTCCCCTACCCCCCCTCTCTCTCTCCCCTACCCCCCCTCTCTATCTCTCCCTCACTCCCTCCCCCCTCTCTCTCTGTGCTTGTAGATCAGCTATTAATGTCTCTTCACCTCCCCCCACCCCTCTTTCCCCCTTTCCCTTCTCATGACGTATTTTTTGGGAGTGTATAAATGGCAAGGGACCGGGAGGCGGTGGATAAGATGGGGTTTCCAGTCCATAACCTTTAAGATCATCATTCTGTCGACATTGAAAAGTATAATGCGCAAAAGATGTCTCGTTTTGCCAGATTATATTTTAGGCTACATACATATTACGTGTATTATCTACAGTATTGACGTTTTGGTGTTTTCTACGTGGAGAGAGACCCATCAATAGTGGTTCGGGAACCATGTGAGCTTTTTGGGTGCTCTCGTAAAGTAGTGCTCAGCATGTCTGGAAGTAATAAGTTCAAACCTATGAATGCCACGGGCCACTGATGATGTTGCTCATACCTCGTCAATCTTCAGGAGGAGGCAGGACGTCTCTGAAGAACCGTTGGCCAGCGACATGGCGAGGGATGCAGCAGCAGGAGGGGGAGGAGGTGGCTCCCGGGCTCGGGTCAGCCCCATCTCAGCAATCTCACGTCGGCTGGACTGGTGTCGGCGTGGGTACTGGCGGTGCCGCTGTTGGGAGCCGGAGTGGGTATCCGCCCACTATTCCTACAACTCGATATGTCCACGTGTGTAACAACTGCGGCAAGAGGTACACGTTCAAGAGTGCACTGCTCCGCCACAAGAAGGCGTGTGGTCAGGGAGCGGCGCCCAAGCCGTGTCCCATCTGCGGGAAGGTGTTCGCCCATGTGGAGGAATTGAGTCAGCATCTCTTGACCACCCACGGCCTGGGCCTGGCTGATTGAACAAACTCTGGCAACACGGGTGGTCATCCTCGGCATTTGTCCTGATTTCAGAATTAGGGTTTTTGTCTCCTTTGGAGTGAAAAACGTGTCTTTAAAATCATATATATTCTATTTCTTGCGCAATAGAAAAAATTGCTCATGCTCAGGATTTTACATAGGCTATAATAACAGCTGAGGCTGGTGCCTCTATAAATAACCCACTCCTTACTACTACTACCGTACTACAGGTTTTTACATGACAAACTGCGCCCATTCCCTACGTCAATAGGGACAATAACGAAATTCGTAGAGTTTTGCAAAACAATGTGATTTGAATAATGGCGATGTCCTTCGCTTCAGTAGGCATGAAAGAAGTCATTAGTGTTTTCATGAAAAAAAAACAGCAACTATTGGCAAAATGGTGTCATCTCATCAATTTCTTTTTTATTTTGCATAGTAAATCGGCTCGATTTTAGACTTGTAAATAGTGTCTTGACTGATTGTGTCATTCCGTGAAAGCAACGCGGTACCATATGTTTTAATGAAAATTGTATTTCGACACTGATTATTTAGAGGTACATGTAATTTACAGGAAGTCTTTTGGTTTGGTTGCCCAGAGATTTGTGCTTCGAAACCATATTTGAACAATCTTTGAAATCGCTACAGTACGTACTCTTTTAGTTCTGCGTGTAACACGTTTTTTCTGTTGTTGTTTTTTGGGGAGCAAATGCAACAAACAGGGCAGGAGCTTCAGATTTTATGTTAATTTGATCAATTTTATGTATGAACATTGTACGTTTGTATCTGTATATAAGCTTACCGAAACATGCATTTCCGTTGTCTTCCCTTTTCGCTAACTGCAGAAAAGAAAATAGAGAGACTAAATGAAATGAGACCGATGCATAATCTACAGCCTAAGAAAAGATTGTTAATGAACATATTAATGTATGTAGGCCTATGTGCTCATATATATTTATGGGAAATAAAAGGGCAATAGGGTACCATACTTATGCTGTGATAAAGATAATACCGGTAGTTATGGCATTGTATGGAGTGGAAGCCACAGATAGTTTAGTTGGAAAAGATTCTAAACCTGGACGGTTGTTTTTGCACAAAATCTACCAATCATTGCCGGTTTTGGGAACGTTAAGAACCGCTTGTTCCTGTATTGTTGTATATCATGTGCAGTGTATTCCTGTTGCATTTTGTCTTGCCTTTGAGTAAATGATTGTTGTCCTTTTTTTTAAAACTTTCTTTATTTAGTCTTTTCCCATTTTATAATTTTTTTCCTTGTCACTCCTACTGGGAGCAATGAGTCGTTTGAAGATTGAAATTTTCACCATATTTTGCCGTGCATATTATTCATGTGACATTTGTGGGCGTCTAGTTCTTGTGTGTTGAATTAATCTTGGGGTAGTTTACAATTTGTGTTGCATGCAGTATTAGTATTATTCGACTTGTACTATCTCCCATACAATACAAGGGCTTGTTTCAGCATTTCACTTCCGATGAAATTATATTATGATATCCGTATGTATAACTTTGCCCCGTTATAAGCGCGTTCATTTTAATGCATGAAGTTCTTGGCGCACGACCAAATTATAAAAAGGGAAAGCAACCCGTTTCGGAATCTATTCACGTGGCGTACTTTGTCTCTGTCCCTCTGCAGCCCAGGGATGCCGCGACACCACCTGGTCGTACGTGTGGCCAGCCAGCGAGCCGGTGCCGGGCGACCGGGAGTACGGCGGGCAGAAAAGCTCTACAACTAGTCTCCCTTCAGTCTCAGGAGACACCCGCTATCTGTACGCCTGTACGTACTGCGACAAGAAGTTCACGTTCGGCTCCAATCGGTATCGCCATCAGGTCAGGTGCAAGGCCCGGCCCGGCCTCCCGTGTCCTGTGTGTAGGAGAATCTTCGGGAACACAGAGGCGCTTGACATTCACATGAATTCAGCACACGGCGTACACCCTCGGTGAAGGTTTAGGATTTGTTGCCTGACCACGACGTATTTACACACCAGTGTGAAATACATGAGACTGTTGTTGATTCAATGAATGTCTGGTATACATGTATTTACAATGAGGTGTTCAGCAAAGATGCTCTAGCAAAAGTGGGCTGTGGACTTGGATGAGTTTTTTTTGCTGACCTGGAATACACACCGAGGCAAAGATACAATGTAGTAACGCACTTGGATCCAGTGGCCTGGTGTGCCCTCTGACTAAGGGCAAGCACAAATTGATGGTAGGATAATGCATGGCTATTGAAGTGTACGTTTGAAAAAAGTAATTAAAGTTAAAGCAAAACAAGTGTGTGTCTACTGTTTGTAGAGATGAGGATGATCCTTCTTTATTCAGGTCAGTGAACATATTAAATTACCTCACAAATTGCAACGTCTTTTGACAGTCCTGCTGTGAGCTCAGACTTCACTCCTAACTTCACCACATGTTTTGTTGGCTCAGCGCTCATTGTCTGGCAACAATAGTTTTCACGCGTTTCAAAGCACAACACCGAAGGCTCTATCAGTCACCAAACCACTGCAACCAAAGAGGGTGCAACTTTAGCCTAGCGGCGACAGCGCGTGGGTCTCCCGCAGCACCAGTACCAGACGGCGAGGCGAAGAGAAGGATTGTTTACAGAGTACATTACTCGGGTATCGATACAAGTTTGACGACAGCACGAACCACTATATATTTTATGAGATCGCATTAGTATTCTGCTTGCTGGCCAGGCGAAAAATGTCGATACAATTCAGGAATTTTCTACTATACATG
>JAUKPP010244673.1:0-12666 GCA_032273245.1 Phyllaplysia taylori | reverse complement strand
CCCCCCCCCCCCTCCCTCACCTACAGACACACACACACAAAAAAGGAAAAAAAAAAACGGAAGAAGAAATTTCGGCTGATTCTGAGTTTGGCCAACGTATCTGCGCAATTATTACTTTTTTGTGCGGTAAACCCCTGTTTATGAGGCGTGTAATATCCAATTTTATGGAGCATCTGTCTAGTTTTCCGCATCTTGTCGCCATTTTTCCATGGCATCATCTCCAATCATAATATTTCGGAGAAAAATGAAATCTGGTTTAATGTTCCGCCAACCCTTCATGCACACTTTTTAAAAATTATTTTTATTCAATTCATTCCGAATTTCTTCTTTTGTTGTTAAGGTTCTTTATTATTATTCTTATATTAAGTTATTTTTTTTTTATCTTCTTCTTGTTCTTCTTGTTCTTGTTCTTGTTGTTGTTGTTCTTCTTCTTATTATTATCATTATTATTTTTTAAATTATTATTATTATTATTATTATTACTTTACAGGTTTTTTTTCTTTCATTATTATCTCGTAGCAGCGAGCGCGGACTTAGTTTTGGGAGTTCCCCGTTTCGATGGTGAGTTTTGTCCCTTCTAGACTGGTCCAGGAAAAAACAGCCAAAGGAGCTGGTGCCTGTTTAAGTAAATAACGATCTGCCAACAATCTGCACATTTTGTGCTTTAATTTGTACCTGTCAGCTATGTTTGGCCCTGGTAGGCAGGTTGAACTAGCCCGTGTCTTAATTGACCTTATAGTGCTGCAAGGGACGTGATCTGGTATCGATAACCAAACCATGTACTGGCAAGCCAAGTATTTGACACCTTCAGTCCTTTACTTTTAGTGTCGATGTCCGGGGAAGCGTGGACGGCCTAGTGTGAGTTCTTTGTCGACGTTGTGGTGAATAGAATTGCATTCCTTGTTGTTTCCTAACGATCATAACGATTGAGAGTCGGTCTGAGTCGATATAGCAGTCAGCGTCCGGAACCGCATTGTGTGAGACAGAAGTAAAGAGAGAGAGAGAGAGAGAGAGAGAGAGAGAGAAAGAGAGAGAGAGAGAGAGAGGTGGAGAGAAACTGAGAGGGATTGGATATGGAGAAAGTAAGGAGGAGAGAGAGAGAGAGAGAGAGAGATAGAGAGAGAGGGAGAGAGAGAAAGGGAGGGAGGAAGAGAGAAAGAGAGAGAAAGCTAAATAGATTGAGAAAGAGAGGGAGTCAGAGATGTGGAAAGGGCGAGGAAGAGTGTTTAGAAAGAGAGAGAGAGAGAGAAAGACAAAAAATAGATGAAGAAACTCATACATACGTATGCGCGCACACGCGCAAAACACATTCATACGCACAGAAAAGAGAGAGAGAGATGAAGAGAGAGAGAGAGAGAGAGAGAGAGGGAGAGAGAGAGAGAGAGAGAGAGAGAGAGAGAGAGAGAGAGAGATCTGCTTTGATTTATTGTCTCCCTCTTCCCTCCCATTTGATTTCTAAACCATACATTTTCGTGTAGTTGACCTTTCCCTAGACCAATGAATGGGTCACTAACTATTATTATTATTGTTGGTCTCGTGGAACACGGTACGGTAATTTCAGATATTGGCTACGTCCATAGTCGGTGTCAAGGACAGCCCGGGTACAGAGAGGTAATACGACGTCTCTCTTATAAGTTGTGTTTTTACATCCGGGATTGAAATGAGCTTACATTGTTGGTAGCTGTATAATCCCAATAGAACAGACCTCGGCAAGCTCGATCCGCTTAAATAATTATTGTGCATTCTCAATAGAACATACTGTCGGCAAGCTCGATCCGCTTAAAATATTATTTTGGATTAAATAACTGCTAATTATGTTCTGGTTTTGAAATGCGATTATACTTTCAAAATCGACGTGAATTGAAAAAACAACAACAAAACAACACAGCAACACACGAATGGGTTACTAAGCACAACCAGATATAGTCCCTTAAATGACCTTACAGTGTTGCAAGGGACGTTAAGCCTAAAACCAGAGATTTTATAAGGACAGCAGCTGTGACGTCATGTTTAGACCTTTTGCTTTTCACACAAGGATCGTAAGTTCGACGACACCATGGGGCAGTTTGTTTGATTTAGTTACCAGTTTTACGTCACCTGCAGCACTAAGATCATTTAAGAGACAGGCTACTTCGACCCTGCCTGTGAGGGCCAACTTGGGCTAAGAGGGAAAAATCCCTAGCTGGAGAAAAACAACACAGATCGTCCTTGACCGGGATCGAACTTGGGTCTTCCTCGTGATATGCAAAGAGCCTAACCATTACACCAAAGCGCCGGTGGGCAGTTGGTTTGATCGTGTATCTTTGGCTTTTTTTTTATGCTGGAACAGTGTACCTCTCAGCCCGGGTTCATTTTGACAGTAGGGTCAAAGTATCCCTTCTCAGAAATTCTCTCAAATAACCTTAGTGTGTTGCAAGAGATGTCAAGCCCAAGACGAAACCATATTAGTTAAGTACACACTGACACACAATAACGACGCATAAATAAAAAGAGCGAGGTGTTCGTGATTTCAGCATTGTATTTTACAAGTTGAATTGAAGAGCGTACACTATAGCTCTCGTGTACTGGGATGCATCGATCAAGTACAGATCTACACTGCTAAATACTCTTACTCCACAACAGCGTAACTACAATTCGTGAGTATTTTTCTGTGTCAAACTCTTCTCACAAGTATGCAATTTGATGAGCTGATGTGAGCTTAGACACATATCGTCATGGTTCTGAACAAAATAATGTCCCTTGTCTGACTTGGCCTATTTGACAATTGATGTAGAATTGAATTCAGTAATGACCACTGCTTGTTTCTATATAAATTATACATAGTTTTTCCTTTTAAATTTAAGAAATTGCAAAATGACTTAAGCAATAATTGAAGAATTAAAAAAATGTTTTTGGAAAGAAAATTTATCTACACCATTTATTGTTCAGGTGCACGACGATACGGAGTTGAGTATTTTAGCACAGTGTAAACTCAATTTGATTGGTGCATCCCAGTACTGGTTACTGGTACATCATGACTGACATTGTAACATCATGACTGACATTGTAACATCATGGACATCATAGCATTGATGACGTGAGACGAGGCACAGCCTTGAAGGGTTAGCACTGGACAAAGTAATATGATGTAATCTGCTTTGCAGCATTATCACAGCTCGTACAGGCGACTTAGCAAGCATACCACATGTAATATATCATTATAGTTGAACCTGCTCAAGCGACTACCTGTATAAGACGACCACCTTCACAAACGACCACATTCTATCGCCTCCAAAATTATATTTTTCTATATATTTTTTATCCTTCTCTAAGACGATCACCTGACTACAACGACCACTTTTTTGTTGGCATTTTGGTGGTAGTCTTATACAAGTTTGACTGTATTACCATTCTTTCATTCAAATGACAGAGCAATTCCTCCACATCGTAATAAACATTGTAGCTATGTCTAGCACATATTGTTCCCGCATTTCAGGCCGAAGGTGCATTTATATTATAGCATTTATATTTATACATTTAAAGCATATATCTATAAATTATGGTATATATCTATAGATTTTAGCGTATATCACCGTAATTAAGTCTGTAGATGCTTTTAAATCTGTTACTACCCCGGCAGATAAAAGTATTTTGAAGCAATCTTCTCAACTTTATTGGAAGCTTTTTGCAGAATGCGATTTGCACAACATTTCCTCCAAAGGCCAGAATGAAAGCACAGCACGTTTTAACCGAGATATATGTATCGCCGTTATTACAGATGCCGGCAAGGTGCACAATCGAAAGTCTTGGACTGGACAATACTTTACGCTTTACTGCTTTGTAGCAAGAGTACGTGGTAACCGTACTGTCTTTAAAATAAAGAACTCTAGCCATTGATCCTCGGTCTTGAACACAGGGAACAATAATGTTACTTTTTCGGTTTGATGACCAGTTTTACGTCCCCTGCAATACTGTAAGGACATTTAAGAGACGGGGTACTTCAACCCTTTCTGTCAGGGCCAACCCAGGCTGGGAGCGAAAAATCGCAGCAGAAAAAACCCAGATCGTCCACTATCAGGATCGAACTCAGGTCCTCCGTATAACAGACAAAAAGCCGAAACTTTACAGACCAGCGCCGGTTCAATAATGTTACGTTGTATGGAGACTACACTATAAAAGATAAAAACCCTCAGTACGATGTAGTGGGATTGCACTGGACATTCATGGAAAATGTGGAGAAAACATAATCATATGCAACAATAAGCACTTCTCTCAAACGTCAATGCGATAGTTACTAACGTACAATAGATACAGCAGTATCTGGTCTTCAGACTAGTGTAACGAATTTAGTCATGATCAGGCACAATGCAAACAAATCCACGTATATATTATACTATTACTTCATCCTCTCTATCTCGTGTAGAATAGTATCGATATAAGGTAGTTTTTCCTTCACAAAATACGCACTTCGTGAGTCACTTTGAAACATAATATCCACACATTACTTACAAGAAACCACCGCGTTCGTTGAGATTTATACACTAGCACACGAGACCATGAACAATTATTCATCGTAGTATTTTGTACATGGTCGTTTTTTTAAAATTATTTTTTGACAAATTTACACACTTGATATCATAACAAAGCATAGTATATAGTGACACATCTCAGTATACTGTATGTTATATATGTACATTGATCATGAAACACCGAATGTTGGCTTTCTCTCTCTTATAAGCACGCTTATACAACAATAATAATTATATAGAGAACGTTTCGTTACATATATAACACTGTTTTCTTTTATACCGTATCTTGAGTGATTATTCTTTTTCGTTCTACCTTAAGGCCCTCGTCCTCTTTGCTTTCTCTCTCTTCCCTTATCTCTTTTGCTCGCTCTTCCTTTATCTCTTTTGCTCTCTTTTCCTTTTTTCTCTTGCTCTCTCCATTTCTTCATCTCTCTCTCTATCTCTCTCTACCTCTCAGTATTCTCTGCTTATGTTGATATAATTCAATTATTACCCTCCAAAGTCTCACTCCCATTCTATCCCTCCCTCTCTCTCCATCTCACTAGCTCCCACTCACCCTCACACCCCACCCATTTTCTTTCTTAGCCTCGATAGATACTTAAGGTACTTGCCTCCTCCTCCTCCGCTCTCTTTCTCTCCCTCTCCCCCCCCCCCCCAACCGCTCCTTGTCTCCCAATCTCTACTTCTTTCATTTCCTTTCGGTTTCTCTGTCAAATCAAAGAGCGTCATGTTAGGTACAAGATGTCTTTGCGCTTATCATGACGTCTGTCTCACTCTAGAGATTGGCGTTTAATGCACTGTACACACGCGCCTCGCCTTTACTCAGACCACACAGAGAATCAACTGATGCTAAGCTATCAAGATTTTCTGGGACCTGGCCTAGAACTGATGCCATTTACAACGAGATGTATAATCGTGTCTATCGGAGTCAGCGAAGTCCTTTTTGATACGATATAACTAAAGAGCGTTTTTCCAAAACTCGGTATCAACGTTCTTGGAACTTGTGAGAAAACCAGCCTGATAAACATGTCACAAAGGAAATGATTTTTCTTAGGTTGAAAATAAAGGGAACCACGGGGGTTTGCACTACTTAAAGCTTTTTAGAACGAAAGCCTACAAGATAAAGATACCGCTAGTGGTGCTATTCTTAATTTGCAACGAAAGTGCAAATACTGAGTTTTGGAAAAAAACGCTCTTCAACTATCATAACCTTGCGTTCAGCAGGGTTACGTCTATATCAAATGGCACATGCACCCTGAGTGGTCGGTGGGTGCTCTAATGGGTCTGCTCATTCACCTTTTTCTGTGTGCTAGTACAACTGAACATTCCTAATCGTTTTCTTGACAGTAGAATTACCTTACAATATCGATAATACCATTGAATCTTAATCAGACAGACAAAACACACGCGCCCCATCCTCACTGAATCGCACTGTGGCTAAAACAGCCAAATAGGCTGTTGCCTCAATCAATAAAAAACAACAACAACGACAACTTCTTACAACAAATCACACCGTGAGCAGATGAAACAACATTTTGAGTTGTAGTCAAGAAAGAACACCATGATCGACAGGATGATGGGGGTGGGAGTGGGGGGGGGGGGGGGGCGGGGGAGATTAGTAGTACAAGATGCCCGCTTTCACCGAACCTTTGACGTGGTTAATCGCAGCATTAAGCGAAAAACATTGTTGTCATTATTCAAAGTTCACCTCAGCTGTCATTATAACAGAAACAGAAATTACAACCATGTCAACAAGAATTCTGGTAGTATTATTTATTGTTATTATTATTATATCATCATCATCATCATCGTAGTTGAAACAGGCATGGTAAATTCGCGTTTACAATAATTCTGGTTTCTATTCAAAGTCATTCATGCACGTCGTAGCAAAATAAGCAAACATCATTCACATCGAGCTATTGTTGTTAGAAGTATCTTGTTTATAGAGCGAAAACTCTAGTGTGGTGGACTTCTTTGCCGAAAAGGGATTACCAATATATTTGGACCGAAAAGGCCCATCTCCTCCCTCAGAAGGGAGAACATACCATTACACAATTCACTTATTATGGTCTTTCTTCTTTGTAAGTATTACTGTTGTTCTCATATTTTTCTTGGCACTGCAATGACCTTACAGTATTAAACGTGCAGTAAAACTCACAACGAAACCAGCACGTTCTTCTCCTCTGATTTATCCAACAGTCACAAAAAAAATCATGTAATCTTTCTGATAATTCCAATCTAACAACGGTATCGTAGTATTCTGTCAATGAAGAATAGAGCTGTCCCATTCTCAATAAAAATAGAAACAACAGCGGGATTTCCCGAAAAGAGACGGACATATCTACACTGTTTTCCTAGCATAATTTGCAAGTTAGGGACTGGACTATTCTATACAACCTAAAAGAAAGCAAGGAGAATAATTTTACAAAGAAGCCAGAGCCAACGACAAAGCCAACAAAGTGTCGTCACGGTGCTTCCAATATATGGCCTCACTCATCTTTTGCACTTCTTAGATAATGGGGGAAAAACTGATTTGGTCCGACTCTACGTCACAAGTAAAAACATTATAGAAATATCAAATTTTTAGCAAAAGTGCCCGGCACCTTTTAACAAATGTAATACCAAATGATGCACCATGATGTGGGGAATTACGTAATGGGCTTATTCCATAATGCCCTAAGTCGGACTTGGGCCGTTTTGGAAGCACCATGACGGTCTGAAGCGTAATGGCTAGGCTCTGCGCTTCATATGACGGGAGTTCTACCCCTGCGTTTTTCGGGCGTCTCATCTCTGTGCTGCGATGTTATTTCCTTTTCAGCTTTTGTTCAATTGTTATCTCTGCCTAAAGAACAAACATAACAAACTATAAATCTCGTGGTGTAAGTGATGCCCTACTCACTAACTCAAGAATTTTTCACTAACCAACCGGGGTCTTTAGAGTAGAAAATTGGCTCATGGGGGAAAAAGAAGAATAATAATTAAAAAATGAGGAAGAAGAAAAAAAAAAAAGAGAAAGAATAAAGCAAAAAAAGAGGAATAAGAAAGAACAAAAGTCCTTTTCAGCTCGACTCTTCAATGGCCGCACGGCACTAGCACTTCTTAATTGACAGCAGTGTGTTGCAAGGGGCATAAAATCCAACTCAACAAGAAGACAATCAAGTCTATAATTGAGAGCAATATTCTAGAAGACAATCAAGTCTATAATTGAGAGCAATATTCTAGGTTATTGTTAAACAGAGCAGGATGTTCCGGTTCGCGCCCCTCATTTAGACTTGGCGGGGAGATTAATCAGCCCGCGATGCACATGAAATAATAAAAAGGCTTTGAATTCTCGTGCTTATGAAGTGCTGATTCCAATATGGCCTAAATATTTTTTTTTTGCACTTCTGAGATAATGGGGAAAATTGATTTGGCTCGACTCTACGTTAAAAGAAAAAAATATGTCCGGCATCTTTGAACAATTAAATGCAATGGCAAATGATGCACTATAATATGGGGAATTACGTAATTGGCTAATGGCCTAAGGCGGTCTTACGCCATTTTGGAATCACCATGATAAGTATTTATTTGTCTCTTGGTTTCTTTACTCCCTTTTTCCTTCCTGCACGTATTTCTTCTTTAGTTTGTTCTGTCTTTGAGGTAGTGATTACCTTTGCAAATCTATAAACACTGCGTGTGATGTTTCATTGAAGTGTTTTTATTGTGGAATATTAACATCATAAATAAACAAACATTTCAATAATAATAATAATATTATGGTGTTTTTCGTGTACACGTGAGCTCTGTTGTAAGTCTTAGATTACAAGAAAAGGTTCGTCAGTATTTACATTAAACACACACAAGATTAATAACATTATGGGATGTGAGCATGGCGTTTTCTAGACTTCCATTACAGCTATGTACAGGAAATGTAAGACACAAACAACTGTGCCATTATCACTTCTCCTTCTCCAATACAAACAGTAGAAAGAGTAGAAAGACAGAAATCATATACACTTTCGCTATTATACACAAGCGCAACTTGACTATATCATGATTTCCGCATGAGCCTTTACCGTTACAAAGGAAGGAAATATTTAGTTATTATCTTGCACCATACTTATTCCTCTTTTTGGAGAGAATTCGCTTTTGAAGATGCGGTAATTGATCTGAAGAGAGACTCGTTCTCTTGATCCTTTTTGACAACTGCTGTATCTTCTCCCATTTGTTCCTCTGGTCGTTTCTCGCCTTCTTTTACCTCTGAGAGTACCAGCCTCTACTACCTATTCTTGATTAGAATAACTCATGAAAAATATAGTGATTAATCTAAAGAGAGACACATTAGTTTGCCTCGTTATGACACTGCTGTCTCTTCTCTCCCCTTGTGTCTCTGGTGAACTCACTTTAAACTAACTACTTGGGCTAAAACAGCCAAAGATGCTGGGACCTCTATAAATAGCTATTTTTTTTGGTCCCTGGTCGTTTCTCGCCTTGCATCAACGAGACTATGAAAACCAAAATGCCTTGCCCTGGGCTCTTCTGAAGTTGTAAAGTAGCGAAATTTGGATATTTTACACCCAAGTAATTCCTCTTGAAAGGAATCACTTAACTTTGAAAATGTAGTTACTGATCTTAGACTTAAGAGAGACTCTTTCTCCTGCTTTCTCATATCAACTTACTTCTACTCTCTGATCGTCTCTTTCCTTACAGTAACCTCTGAGACTATCATCAACCTCCGCTATCTCTCGTCCCGGGTTCAGTATGTACCCAATAAAATAACGTCTTTTGCCCAGGAAGAAATTATTACTACAGTTTTGCTGGTGCCTGTGCGGGTCTCGGTGAGAGTAATCTGCTGGGTGGTGTTCCAGACAGGCTGTAGGTATCTCCAGACAAAATGCTCAGGACATGTTTGCAGAATGGAAATGAGTTGCAAGCCTGATCAGATAAGCTGCTCATCTCTCTCTCTCTCTCTCTCTCTCTCTCTCTCTATCTCTCTCTATCTCTGATAAGAGAGAGAGCAAAGAAAAACGTATTTCTAGTGCAAGTCTACCGTCTCCTGGTAGGTTGTGTAATGAGACGTCTAAAAAGCTCATAGTTGATGTCAGGATGCAATGATTTGCTCTCCCATCTGGATAATGTTTCTTGATTTATCCCGTCTCGACAAAACTATAACTACAACAAAGTAATCTTCCAAAAGACACAATTTATTATGTGTAGACATAAAACTAGAACAACTCACTACTATACACGTCTCGCCGGGCCAGTATATTTCATGCGTTATTTCTAGCAGTCTTCCCAGAGCAGACAAGCTTAGAGTAAAGAAAAAAAGACGTGAAGTAGATCTAACTGTTACTGTTCAAGAATTCACTTTGCTGTTTCTCCGAATTATAAACACACATGTTTTTCTGTTTACTCTTGGCATTCCGTATGATATCTCTTCAGGCAAATGTAACAAATTGTTTTCACAGTTCAGACATTACATCCAAAAGCATTTGGGTCAAGTTTTCCTCACGCACAAGAATCACACACAAACTTCTGGGTGAACCCGACTAAGGCATTTATTATGTTAACGTTTAAATACAAGTTTGTACTTGGAAATCAATATTCTGTACATGTACTCCAGTTGGAACCACCACCACCTCGGTTCTGAAGAACAGTCCTCCTTGTCTTTGAGTCCGTTATACTTACTCCAACCATTATGACGTTCCACTTACGCAGCATCTCGAGGAAGAATGGAATCTCCACCTTCATGAACCGTTTACTTTTTAAGTGTCATCACGATATATAATGCTCCAAAGTAGCCAACAATAGAACCAACAGTAGATGCAGCATCATAAGATACAGGTTGAAATTCCTTTCTTCACCAACTGTTCACTTTTAGCGTGTCATCACAATGTAATGTTCCAAAGTAGCCAACATAAATGAACAACATTAATCAACTTTAGCATTGTCTACAAGATCGGCTCCACAGGAACCAACATTCACATCAGCACAATATTGTCCTCATGACTCAATTAGTCTTCCGTCTTTTGGCTGTACGTTGACAATCAAGGTTGAGCTTAGCTACAAGAACTACGTAGGCATTGACGTAGATAGTGCCAAACAATATTTTAGCACTGGATAGTAATGCTAGGTTGGTGGAGGTAGCAGCAATATGGGAGTAATAGTATCTGTTGTTGCTGTGGATGGGCGGAGCTGGCTCTAAAAGATTCAAAGCTAGCTCTCACAGCTAGAAATTTGCGCTTCTGAGTATGGAATTCAATAGAATTTTGATGACATCTCAAGAATTTGGGGTACTTAGGAATAAACAAAAGATACCAAATTCTGGATGCATACATTTAACGTGTTCATCCCTATGATATTGTTGTTAGTGTAGTATTTTGTTGTTAAAGTTGTTGCTGTTGTTGTGTTGTTGAAGTTGTTGTGGTTTTGTTGTGTTTGAAAACTTCAAGTAGACCAGATAATGATTGTGAGCACGTGACTTGCCGAGACTGAGTGTAGGCGTCTTGTTAGACGCACAAGAGACATTAGCGAGGTGAGAGAGAAGACTTCGCCTTCTTCTGGGTAAGCGAGCGTTGGCGTCATTGTGACGTTGTCTCTACAGACAAGCTTGTTTGTCCTTGTCTCTTCGGCGTCAGATAGACACTGCGGGAACTCTCTGCTTTATTGTTGATACGTCACACACCTAGGCATAATGTGTTGTCTGTGGCATCACCTAGACAAAGTGTAGTCTCTAGTTTGCTGTCGTGACGCTATTCAGACAGGCCTTGCCTATGTTCTACCTTTTTGACGTCATCACTCAGATAAGCGCAATTTGCGTTGAATACTGTGACGTCATCACTCCTCAGACATGTAGTCGGCGTTCAACCGTTAAGATATTAATCATTACTCAAACACACGCCGTTTCATCTTCTTCTTCTTCTTCTACCTTTGCAACGCCGTAAGTCAGCCTGGTCGGCCGCACTCTTCTACCGTTATGACGTCATCACTCTTCAGACATGCGTAGTCTCCGTTTTGACCATGCTGTACTCCGCCCCGTTCGGGTGCTGCTTCACGCGGTGGAAGAAAGGCGGGAGGTGTTTAGTCACGAACAGGCTCTTGAACGTGTCCCTGAACTGCTGCGACATGATGCAGTAGAGGATGAAGTTGAAGGCGCTGTTGATGAGCACCAGGATGTCCATGAGATCGCCCAAGTGGACGTAGACGGTGCTGAAGAACTCTTTGTCCACGCCGCTGATCCAGGCTATGATCCCCTGAGGCAACTCCGTGATGATGAAGCAGAGCACCACGGCCACCAGCATCATCGTCGTGCGGTTGTGCTCGTTAGAACTGCTGTCCTGATCGCTGACGCGGGAGATGTTGTTGAGCAGTCTCGCTCTCCGCCTCTTCGCCTTCTGCATGGCGAGGATGAGGAGAGTGGAGAGGTACACGAGTAGGACGCAGGGGAGAATTTTGATGACGACCCCGTAAAGCCAGTAGAGAAAGTTGACGTACAGAGGGTGGGATCGCGCAAAGTCCGAGTCGGCCACCCAGTAACAGGCACGGCCGCCGGGGATCTCCTGAATATCTTTCACCTGGTACAGGAAGTAGTAGGGTATGCAGGAGAAGAAGGAGCCGATGAAGACGACCAGGACTGTGAGCTGAGCCCGCTGCATGGAGCACCAGACGGAAGCCAGTTGGTGTCGACACACGAAGATGTACCGGAACACGGCCAGGGAGACGGTGAGCCACAGGGCGATCATGTGGACGGTGATGATGAACAGGTTGTGGAACAGCACGAACGACATCCAGGGCTTGGTGTGGTACGTCGTGTCGAAGTCACACTGGGGCCTGGGGGGGGGGGGGGGGGGATAAGATAAGATAAAATAAGTTAAGGTAAGATAAGATAAAGGATAAGATAAGATATTGACAAGATAGATAAGATAGATAAGGTAGATAAGATAAGATAAGATAAGAAAGATGAGATGAGATGAGATGAGATGAGACAAGATAAGATAAAACAAATTATGACATAAACGCTATGATAGTTACGATATTATAGTAATACAGAGAAAATGTTGCGTAGGTTTACAGAGTTATTGGTATGTATTTGTGTGTGTATCTGTGTATGTGTATGTATGTGTGTGTGTGTGTGTGTGTGTGTGTGTGTGTGTGTGTGTGTGTGTGTGTGTGTGTGTGT
>JAUKPP010244662.1:0-13328 GCA_032273245.1 Phyllaplysia taylori | reverse complement strand
ACCACCCTGTCTGAATCCCAGTGGATCCCTTCGTGTACTCTCTCCGTTGGAGTGCCACTCCCACTTACATTCCCTAAGAAAATTTACACACGGTGTAGGCCCAAGACAAACTAGCTACGCGAAGCTAATAAGTCTTGGGTGTAGGCTTTAACGAGTGTTCCGTGCATCCGAAACAAAATTTGTTACCGTTCCACATAATTATTATTCGCAACCCGAATCCGAACCCAAACTGATCCGAACTCCGAACTCTGAACTACGACATTGCAGATCTTGGCCTACACCATTTGCTGCGGTACTTTTACATTTCATCTTTTTTTTTCTCCCTCGGCTTCCGGCTTCCGACAAAACAAGTGAAGATTTGATAGATTTATCAGCTTCACTCATTCACGCTGTCAATGATCATAAAGTCAAAGCAAAATTCAAGATGTAGATGTGGTCCAGTTTCAATAAAACTGTGAGTTTTCCATAGTAGAGCAATGATATGAAGTATTGAGTCTATCCATGGTCCATGCTGTGTTAAGATACGATTCAATTTCAATCCGTGCTTCGTCGTCCGTCGATTTCTTCATCAATTTTAATCCTTCTCTAAGTTCTTCTCTTGCCTGGTCGTGGACGTGATTGATTGTTGTTGATGTTGTTGTACTCATCATCAATCTCATTACTCTCATGTCTCTTGTTCTGCAATTTTCGCCCAGTGCCAAATCTCGCGGCACTACTTAAATATCGTGGTTCCAAGTCCCAGCCCAGCTCTCGATACTTGTCATTTTATGATGAGTGTGTTCGCTCTACTCTGACTCTGTTCTGACTTTGTTTATGTTTACATTGCCGATTTCCTTCCGATTGCCACTCAAGTCTCAAGTCCAAGACAGATAATGAAACCCGATGCCGATGTAGATCTACATCTAGATCTAAATCTAGTCTGAATAAGGGAAGATTGAATAACACCGGCACCGGACCACTTGTTGTACTTGTAAGGGCCAAGGGGGGGGGGGGACAATAATGGATAGATCTACTTCTCTCTCTCTCTCTCTCTTCATTCGTTCATTTCTATTCTGACTGTTCCAACATGGCAAATTAATAGATAGGCCTACTGTGCCCATGCACAAATCAATGTAAACACTGACGGAGATCGAGCTGGCAATCGGGACCACGATATTTAAGTAGTGCCAAATCTCGCCCACCTAATAATGGGAATAGTGTTAAGCTGTATATATTACTCTTAGTCTTAGGTGGGCGAAGGCCTACTCACACTCACTCACATTGATGATTGTGCCGTGGTGGTTATTTAAACAGCACTAGGAGAGCAGTGGTCCCGTCTGTTTACACCGTCATTTTGATGAGGATCGCTGGCCCTGTCTCATTTTTCACAAATTTTGGCCGACAAAAGATATAGGACTACCGCAAGTCGCCAGCAGTCACCACTGCACGTCGAGCTTGCCATGAAAATGAAAGTTACATCGTAAATTAAACCCACCTCCAGCCTCACATCAATGCAGTAATTTATGGGGCTTTAGGAGCAATCTGGCTAAATTCCTGCACATTTTTGTGGCCGAGTCGGTAATTTCAGAGTGTTGTTGTGGTAAATTGCTAAGCTTCTGTTTTGCTGGTTGACCAAGATTTCCCCCCACAAAGGCAGGTGGAATGACAAATATTCGCAAGCTGTGTCTGCCATTGCGTCATTTGCAGACTCTGATAAACTTAATTTACTTGTGGTGGGGGTGGGGTTTAGGATTTAGGGTGTTAGGGTTTAGGATTTGGGGTTTTGGGTTTAAGGTTTAGGATTTAGGTTTGGGCTTCTAGGGTTTAGGGTTAGTGGCTAGTGTTAGGGTTATTAGGGTTTCTCATCTCGTGTCCAGGCATCGGCCCCTGCATACAACGGGATATATTGGCCAAAAACTGTCAAACTTTTTGACAATTTCAGAATGTGCCAGCAATACCCTGCGAGGTGGCTGAGAAAGTATTGCTTCTGAGTGTGCGACGACCTCATGTGTCATTTCACTGCCCACCAAGTAGACTCTATGGTGTTTGTGCGGGTACCTGTGGTGGGGTCAACGAGATGCTCTGAGGGGTTGACCGTGCGGTGCACGAAGCCGCACTTCTTCAAATTGGTGTGGCTTTTAAAGCAGTCTGTGTGCACTGTGGTGCCCTTCTCCACACGCTCACAAATGATGCTGAGCAGAGTGTCCTCTGTTCTGTCCTCCCTGCTCTCCTGACAAATCCCTCCCAAAACTGTCCTTCCACAACTCTCCCGATATTTCCTCTTTCCAAACTTAGCCTTGTCCACTTCCACCACACAATTTGTCCCTCCGATCTTTTTTGGCTGCTGGCCACTCATGAACTGGTCCAAAATGACGTTGCGGCAATAGTTGAATAAATCGACGACCTTCTCCGGGCTGGTGGTGGCGTCGCCGAACAGAGGACCAGATGTCTCCAAAATGCTCTGCTTGTACACAAGTACTTGTGGACGAAGCAGTAGATCAGGGCGAGGCTCTTCTTGTATGGCACCTTGGAGCGCTCGAAACGAGTGTTCTTATTGATTGAAACTTTCTTGCTGCAGCGGCGTTTCGAGCAGCAGAAGACCAGCTGGTTGCTCGCCTCATGGTCTCTTGAGGCACTGCGTTTACGATGGGCCAGGTTTTAACTTCGGATAAAGTGTCCTTGCAGGACGGGCACAAAACAGACTTTCGCAAAAGGCCAAAGTGTTGACGAAATGCCACACAGTCGTCACGGGTCTGGGTATAATGGAACAATTGAAAGAAATTAATGGTTTGCCCGTACTTAAACTTGCCTTTGACTTGGGATGATCCTGAGGTCGATGGGCCTGCTTCTTCGCACATTATCTTCCTTTCCTCGCGTATTTGTACAAGGAGCACATACTACTACTAAGAAGTTGTGGTGGGCATATCGTATCGAAATATCGATATATCGATATATTTTCAGATATTGTATTATAGTGATATCGCTTTGCTAAAATCGATGATTTCAATATTTACAAAAAAGAGAAAGTAAAGACAGTCTGATTCTGAAACCGATACTGAAACTTCAAGAATTCTCTGTGTAATGACAAATATGGTTATTGATTCCTGAAGATTTTAAAAATATGAAAAGATGTTGAACGAAAAAACAACAATACCAAAACAAATAAAAAACCAAACAATATCCTCCACCAAGGCCATCAATGCGTGTTCATTCGCTCGGAACACGCACCAAAGACATATATATCGATATTTTTGATGATATCGATATGAAATTTCAAATATTGAAAATATCAAATTTTTGATATATATAGTATCAATATCGATATCTTGGATATCACCTATCACTACTAAGAAGCCAAACCCAGTACTTACAAACAGGGTGTCCAGCGAGGTCAGAAAGTTGGATTTTGGTAGGATTTTTTTTGGCTGGTTGGAAAAGTCTGAATTTGGTTGGAGAAGAGCATTCTAAGTCGGAAAAACTCGATTCTCTGATAAAAAATTCGAGCACATAGAAAAAGCAACTCCATGTAGAAGTAGCCTCCAAACACACTGTGCTTTGGCTCCCAATTCGCTCTGTGCCATTGACCTCGAGGTAACCCTACTGTACGATGGTCAGAGGACGAATCTCTCTCTCTCTCTCTCTCTCTCTCTCTCTCTCTCTCTCTCTCTCTCTCTCCCTTTCTCTTTCTCTCTTTCCCTGTCTATCTTTGAATGCACAAACTTTTCCTAATCTCTTGGCAAGGGCCTGTCAACGCTCAGAAGTCACTAGGGTCAAGTTAGCAATGCGCAAGATGGATTGAAGCTCTCTTCAGGTCTTTGCTAGAATATTGCGATCTTAATATTAATTTAAGCTATCCTTGCGGAAGTGCCGTTCGTTCAGATAAAGTAAACAGGGATATGGAGAGATTCACCTATGTTACATAGGCTGTGTGTCTGTATCTATTTTAGGCCACGCGTCCAGTGACATGTTTTGTCAGTTGCAGGCCAGGCTCATCTATATGATATATACACATATGAGCCTGGCCTGCAACTGACAAACTTGTCAGTGGACGCGCGGTCTTAAAGAAAAAAAAAATCATTACAAACCACCATAAGACAAACAGAAATGCGTGCGGTAGCATGGATGATCTATGCAAACTGATACATTTGTTCTGTCGTCATTTCGCTTCCCTTCCGTTGGCCTCTCATCATCCCCTGATGAGTCATGCTCGTGTTCAAAGCGAATGCACTGCGTGAAGTCCCTTTAGTTGTGATAATAATGGAAATGCGAGGCTTTCCACACGTCACTGTTTTTAGCCAACAGAAATTTGGATTGACCGGAATCAAAAGTTACACAGACGTGGAGGTGGGCATCCCTACCCATACGGCTAATCCCAGCTGCATCTAATTAATTACTCACGTGCTTGAGGTGGATATCGGGAGCGCTTTTACTATCCAATGAGAATTTTGCAGTTCTCGTGATCGGCAGTTGTAAAAGTTGTGCACTTTGTCATGATTCAGTGCTATTGAATTCTCGATCCTGAGTTTTGCACATTCTGTTTGCTCTGTACATGATGTATTTATTAGATTTTTTAATGTAACTTGTATCTACATCTAGATCACACCGGCGCTGTGGTTTAATGGTTAACCCCCTCGCCTGTCATGGGAAAGATCCGAGTTTGATCTAGGCTTTTTTTGCTGCTGGGATTTTTTCGGCGGATGGAAAAAATGTATTCCTTCTGTTATAATTAGTGGTACTACAAAACATCCTCTAATTGTCAATTCAAATTTGAAATTGTGATATGAATAAGTTTTGGAATTAAGAGCTTTCTTATAAATTTTGAAATGATTCTCCATGCTTTTTATTTTTGATGGTTAAATCTTTTTTCCCCCAGTCGCCCAGAGTCTTCAATTGAATACAAATTTGCAAACTGATCTGAGGAGGGAAATAAGTGTGTGAAGTGAAGCCCTTGAAAGTCATTGCAAAGACACTTGGCCATAAAGACATTCCAGCTTGATTCTCAAATCAGTCTGCCAAAGGGATAATATGGAGGAAGAAGAAGGAGTAGGTGCTACTTCCTCCGGGGTCGTGCCTATGGCATGGCTTCCATCCCCACCTGTTGATATAGAAACGAGGAAACAGGTGAGTAGTAAAATAACTCTTTTGGTCTTAGAGCTGCTTTTTTCATTTAGTCTATCTTACTTCCTGTGTAAAGGTTTCATTCAATTTTGTTCCACACTTCTGCGAGAAACAGCTGTTTTCCATCTTCAGAAGAGTTCTCCCCCACCCCCCGTAATTGTCCTCTCTCCTGTGACGATTCACTTGTGTATTTTAATGTGTAGTTTGTCTTGTGTTTTAACATGCGTTGCTATTCTGTAGTATTGGGCTTTCGCGGAACCATGAAGATAGAGGGTGGCTCTCGTGGTCTAGAGGTTGGCCTCTCACTCCAATGGTCCCGGATTCGATACCAGGGCAGTGCAAGTGCAAGTATGTTATCCCCAATTTACTTCTTCTTCTCTTCTTCTCTGGCACTGTGGTGTAATGGTTAGGCTCTTTGCCTGTCATGCGGAAAACCTGAGTTTGATCCTGGTTGTAGGCGATATGGAATTGTTTTGGGGCCTGAGAGGTCTTTTTTTTTTCCTGTAATATATGTACGTTTTCTCTATGTACATGCTTGACTGTGTAAAGCTGTTGATTGAGGATTTTCCCTCCATTTGATTTCAGTGGAAAGCTAGTATGAGCCACCCTTTTAAGTTACATTGCATTTTTTTCCCTTTGCAACCAAGAACATAGATCTTAATAAATGAGAATGCAGTAGCAACAATGAGGCTACTGAGGAAAAGTCCAGGGAAATTGCCCTTAGTAAAAAAAGAGCTGATTAAGTTTATTTTGTCTCTGTGGCTACTGCACTACAAGCTGGAGCCTGTGGTGTAATTGGTTAGAAGGCTCTTAGACTATCACACGGCAGACCTGAGTTTGATCCTTCATGTGGACGATTTCGTCTTTCTGCTGGGATTCGTCCCTCTCAGTCCAGGTTGGCATGACCCTAGAGTGTTACATGGGACATAGAACTTCAAAACCAAACCAAAATTCCATGCTACAATTGTCAGTGGAATACCAAGTGGGGTTATTGGTGGGATGTCAAAATTTCAAAATTATGTTGCTTTATTTTTTTTCAGCAACGGGGATTCTCAGTATTAGGATTTCTTTTTATCAATCTATGAAAAGCAGATTCCGAAACTTTCCTGAAAGTTCTATAACATTCCATGCTTAAACACGCATTACCTCTAGTCTGATCTGAAATCTCAGGATTCCTTGGAACTGTTGTGCCCATTCTGTTGTTGCATTTTTTTGTTCACACAAGGTATAAATTAATGTGCAATATGTTTTGTTTTTCCAACTTTTTCTTTTTCCTTGCACTCAATTTGATAGAGTGAAGGAGAATCACCGGAAGCAACCAGTCTGGTCCTGGTAGAAGAGACACCAACTACAAACATGGAGGCCGTGGAGTGTGAAGCTGCACCAAGCACTGGGGATGACATGAACTTTATTATTGTTGCTGAAGCAGCTGCAGAAGAAGCCACATCTGGTTTGTATTCTCTTGGGCAAGGGACTGAACTGAAATGTTATTACATCATTGCTTATGTTAGAGTGATTGTTTTAGCAATAGTAGATGTTGGCTTGAATAAAAATAGAGAGCTTCTCTATCTTGGATTGTCTGCGTAGATTTTTTACTGACCCTTCTTATCATATTTAAGACAAATGTTGCAGCCTGAAGTTTGTTGGCAATTAGGGGGGAAAAATTCTGGATTTTTTGAGACCCATACTTTCTCTACCCCCAACATTATTTACTATTCCCAAGTCTCTCTTCTTGTGTCATTCAGTGTATTCAGTCGAACCTGTCCAATACAGAAATGGAAGGAAGTGAGGAAATATGTTCGTCTTAGACATGTTTCCATTTTAAAGAGTGAACTTTTTATTGGGGGAGGGGGGAGGGGGGGGGGGAGGTTTAGGGTCCAGGGTCCAAGACGACCACTTTTCTCTTGGCTATTAGTGGTTGTCTCGTGCAGGTTCAACTGTGGATTTTTCAAGATGGCCACCATTTCAATAGTCACAAGCAAATCTGAGTGCTCAGTCATTGTATGAATCAGAATTTTTTTTACCCATACTTATATATGATAGTAAAAAATTTTCCCCAGTAGCTGATAGGAAAAAATGTGTGAAATAAATGTCGAGCCCCTTAAGGGAATGGAGAATGGTTTTCTTTCGTATTGGACAAGTTTGGTACATAAGTAGGATTTACCAAGGGAGACGGGAAGATTCTGTTAAGACAAATCTCCTATTTGGCGGTTTTGACTGTATTTTGTAAACTCTCATTGTTATCATTGTCTTGATAGAAGGGTAAAATTTGACATGCATTGAATAAATGTTTGAAATTGTTTTGTACATACCTGAATTTTGATCAGATGGGTTTCCAATCACAGGGGACCAAAACATGAATTGTCTAAAAATGAGCACTTGGATGCTGGACTCGTAATCGAAAGGTTGCGGGTTTGAATCCCAGCTCTGGACCGACGTTGTGTCTTTGGGCCTCACGCCACTCAGGTGTAAATGGGTACCCGGCTATAGACAGCGAACTATCTTGTCTGTATGTTAGAGTTTTAGCACATGTAAATTGGCAGCTTGCACTGTAGGCTTCCCAGGTAGTTGAGGTTTCTTAATGACTTGGTCTGCCGGGGTAATAATGATTGTAAAGCGCATAGAGCTTGCTTTAGAGCAGGGATATGTGCTATATAAATGCCATCTATTATTATTATCCTAGATCTACCCACCTCTCAGAATGTTTGGCATTTGGTTTGCTTCAGATTTGTCTGGTAATTTTTGAAAATGGCCGACTGGTTTACACTTTGATCATACCGCCCTAACAGCCCAAAATTTGTTCGCAATAATCGTTTTTGTTGCATCACCATGAAATCAGGTGCTTGTCAAAAGAACAGATTTATCAGCCTTTTTCTGAGTCTCAGACAATTTTTACTATGAGTGTTTTTTGTGACCCAGTGCCTTCTGTATGCACTTAAAAACACATTTCATGATGGATAATACTAAAATACATTGTTTGAAAGAGAGTGTAATTTTGAAAGCCAGAGAATATTAGTAGCCATTTTCTCTCTAATTTTCCCCTTGAAAGTAGTTGACGCATATGTAATCAAAATTGCAAATATTATCTTCTATACAAGATAAATTGATAATTTCTTCACAGGCAGCTAAAGATATGTTCAAGGTTTAACGTGGTACCAATAATTCAAAATGTCCAAAAATTGACGAGCGCGTGATTTCATCGTGTTGCAACACATTTGTATATGTTAAATTGTTGTGTATTTCAGCTTTATATCAAGACCTGGACTCCACATGGCCCGATGAAGGAGCTATGGAAGCAGAAGATAGCACTGAAGGTCAGTCTAAGGACCTTTGGGATTAGTGATACATGGAGACTATTTTAGGTTTGAATACTGAAGGGAAGAAGGTGTTATCTGGTCTAGTTAGTCAGTGGGCCCTATAGCTTTTTGTAATGTAATCAGCTTTGGGCCCTCACACTTAAGCATTTTCTTATTTACTTAAGCACCTTAGACATGTTCTTTTAAAGCCTAACAGTGAAAAGATTACAGGTTATAGTTACAATTTTTTTTCTTTCTCTTTGTCAAACAGTAAAAGGAAAATAAATCAGTACAATGTATTGTAGCAACCTTTATACAGAACAAACAAGTGTCAAGCATGATGATGTATTGGATGAAGAAATTAAATTTCTCTTTTATTTTGCTCAACAGGGGCCAAGCCAAGTCCAGTAATTGACTGCAACATGCCAGGAATTTTAAATCACCTGTCTGGCCTGTTGGAAGACACGGGTCCCTCAACTTCAAATGCAGCTCCTTGCATGGGACAACAGCGTGCGTCAGGCCCAGCGTGCTTGTCTGCATCTTCATCAAGTGGCAGTGGTGAGGAAAGTCAGCCTGGCTCCTCCAGTAGGTTGGGACGAGGATGTCCAGAAGCAGACACAAGCGTTGCAGAGAGCAGTAACGACTTTGCCACCATTGAGAGCCATCGATCATCTCCTTCATCACACCCAGACTTTCTGGATGTTGAGCCCAGTAGCTCCTCTAATGATGCATGGGACCCCATGAACCCGTACAGGCTGTTTAATCTGCCAGACCCAGATGAAAGCGGGTCCCCAAACAATGCTGACACCTCCTCTGCTGAGCGACGTTGGGCTGTCAGACGTAGGGTCCCAAGAGGGCGGGATGGGTTTGGCATTTTTAACATCATGATGGACGAAGCACAGAGGAATGGGATGCAGCCAGGCTCTGAGCATGACATGCTGTCAGCACACGTGGTAGAGCCCCCACACTCAGGCCCTCGCTCGACACCAATGTCCTCGTCTGTGCTTGGCTCTTCAGTAATGGAGCCTCGATTTGAGGTACCATGCTACCCCGAGGCACCAATGCAGCCGTATTCGTCAACTAGTGAACTCGACAATATTCTAATGCCAGTCTCTGAAGGTAATTCAAACTTGCTGCCAAATATATGAAGAGCAACCACCCTTTCTTTAAAAGAGATATAATGTTCTGATGTAATGGAATCATGCATTGTCAAAATTAGGGGATCATAGAATCAATTTTTTTTTTTGACTGGTTAGCAATTAGGAGTAGATACATAAAGTACTGAGGATAAGTTAATTAGAAGATATTTATTTATAGAGTTGCCAGGCTCTTTTGTTGATTCAGCTGCTTTACTTTCCCTGCAGGTTGTTCCATTTTGTGTCTCCGTCTTGTCTCATCCTAATGAGGTCTTTTTCATTAAGAGTATTATTTTGGTTTAAAAAGGGAGTTTGAGGTGGATGTGTAAGTGAATATTGGAGGGTAGTATGTTCAGGATAAAACCTGCCTATGCCAGAAAATACTGGAATTTTCATCCTGTCATTTTGGTGACACAAATAGTAAATGTTGGGTGTTTTTAAGAGAGCTATGAAATCTGCAGCTCCCAGCAAGAGCAGAATTTTGAAGTTTGGAGAAAAATGAATTTCAACCATTTTTAATTTGACAAAAATTTAAGATGGTAGGCCTACATAACGTTTAGGAGGTATAGGAACAGTCCTGAGTTTTGTCGGCCTGCCGAGTGAGATATATCATTGTCTTGTGCCTTATTTTCATTATATGACAACATGATGTAAAACATGTTGAAAGTGAAGCTAGCCGATATTTTTCTTCTTCTGGGATCCCCTGCTAGAACTCAGGGGTAAGTCACAATGACTCAATTTTCAGTGCACTGCAGGGTCCCCACACCATACAGGCAACCATGTTCTGTTTTCGATGGGTACTCCTATTGTTTAAGCCGAGAAGAGTGGCTTCAGTTGTGATGCATTTTTGCTGCCTTGTACCGCATCATGCTATGCATCAGAGCAGAAGGTGACATTCTTTGCTTCCCCTGGCGGGGGCCCCGCACCTCCACGGGCGGTTAGCTTATGTAATCTCATAGAGTTAAAAGAGATTCCTTTGTTTTATCATTTTAGTATAGGTTTTAAGGCACTGTTGTCACTGCTTATGGTGATTTCATTCAGTGTTAGGAAATAGGTTAGGATGATACTAAGGCTTAGAAGGAAAATGAGCAGAGTGCAGTGCACCTGCCTACCACCCCAAAAAGATGTTATACCACAGCACACAAGCAAAGGAAGATAACAATGAAGCTTTTTTTTTTTTTTTGTGTCAGTTTTGTATGTGTGTGTGTATGCATGTATGAGTAAGACCATACAACTTCAGCCTTGTTTATTCTCAAAAGATTTTCTCATTGCTCCGTGGAATATGAGGATTCTCCAGATTTGCCCATCCCTAACCCTGATCCTTACACCATTATCTTGGTCCTGTTTGTTCCCAAGTGATTACCTCACCAATTGCATATTTCCCTGTGCCGTATGGGGATGTGGGGATTCACTCAGAGAGTAGATTTGAGAGGGGAAACTGGGGAATGAAGTGATATCACCATAAGGAGGAGAGTCAATGCATAGTAGAGTCAATCATAAAGCAAAATAAACACAGTATTCTGTGTTTGCCCGCTCTGAAGCTTATGTGCAAAGAGGTGAGGTAATTATGCCTCCATTCTGGATTATATTGTCGTTATCACGAGATTACTATGGAGTGTTGACACTGACAATGGAATGAAAATTTGTGTGATAGCACTTGACTGATTTACAAAAAGGGAGGTAAGTTCTTCCTCTCATTATAATTATTATCCATACTCTCTGATTCACCTGACTAACAAAGCCTAACCGTATCTGACCGTATCATTTCACCCCTGTCTGTAGGTGACTTCCTCACCAATTATTGCCCTGTGGAGTATGAGGATTCACCTGACTCGACTTCTTCATCTTTGGATTTTGAACGAGCTCCTGGAAGTGAGAGGTCAAACATCAACAGAATTCTGAGAGGTATTATTTGACCACTCAATTTCAGAGAAAATTTTATTTAAATCCCTGTTCTTCTTTTCTTCTGAATCATTTTATGTTTGACAACACCATCTAAGAAAACTTCATTTTTATAAACCTTTGATATTCTTATTTCTCACTGAGTACTGCTTAAACCCTTGCCAGGATATTTTACGCCTTACATACCTCCATGTTCAATAAACAATGACTTAGTGCTAATGTAAGGAATCAGGTCACCTATTATTGTTCCATGTACATAGTGCTGTGTAACCCATTTGTATATCAGTTAGACAGTAGGGATCAGACTAACATGGTAGCGGTTCTCATGACAAATAAAGAATTGAATCATGATGAAACCTATATCGCCTGGTAGATTGTGGTTTTTGAATGTTGAAAATGTCTGTCTTGAAGATGTGGAGATAACAAGACCTGTCCCTGAAAACAGTCAAGACAACTGGTCATCTGATTCTACGACAGAATCGGCTGACCGCATGGGTGGGGAGGATGAACAACCAGTTCGAATGTTCCCAGGGACACTTTCAGGTAAGAATTTCTGTTAACTGTCTAGCAATTCTGTTATCCCTATAGCAAAGATCAAAGTATTCATATTTTATGTAGGATTATACAAGTTCCAGGCTTAACGTTAAATGTTTTTCCTTAACGTCTTGATGATCTTTCCATTATTTTTTAGTACCCAGCTTTTGTAGTTTGTTTGTTTTCTTTGGACGGGTGTGTGTGTGTGTGTGTGGGGGGGGGGGGTGGTTATGATTTCTTTCTTTCAAATTTAAATGTTTTTACGTATAGCTAAACAAAGTTTTGTACGAGAAGAAATTTTTAGTTTATCATCTGTCATGATGTGCTTTGAATACCACCTGAATAAATCGTCATGTTTACGGTTTTTGGAAATTGATAATACCTGGTTCAAGGGTTGTCCTAAAAGCTACCAGAAAAAAGTACAAAAATGATGAAATATCACAGGGTACAAGTAAAATTTTCTCCTTGGGTACCCACAATACTTAGTTTATATACAGGGTGTTTTTTTTTATATTGATCAATTCTAAACTGAAATAACTCGAACACGATAAAAGATAGAAACAGTCGGTTTGCTACCAATTAATCCTCATCCATTCAAATTTTTTCTGGTACCAAAATCAGCCGAATCCAAGAACCCATTGTGCGACAGTGCCAGTTTGCTCGAATAGACCCCGATTTTTAGCGCGCAGAAATGACGCTAATATTGTATTTACAAGTGCATTGTGCGTTTACAAGGTAGTTCCTGCGCTTGCAGCTCTCAGATAATTCTAACTGAGCACAGAAAGAAAAACACAATTCAAAACTTAGTCAGAACTTGCTATAAAAGTTTGATAGAAAAGGGTAGTGTTAACTGCTATGACAACAAAGATAGTAAGAGCTGGATTTGCGATGTGCATGATGCCCGATCACAATGGAAAAGACAATTTCATTAATTTGATACCACCAGAGACATCCATCGATAAAACATAAAATTCCTTTTCGTAGAATATGAAGCCACAACTTAATGGACATTATTCCTTTTTGAAAAACAGTTTTAACAATCTTTTTATTGACTCGCGATGTTTTCTAGCAGTCCTTCTCTTTTGTGTACCAGTGCGCTCTTTTGACGCCATTATCTAAAAATGGCCTTGTTCCGTTGACTCCTATCTAAAATGCCATCTCTATCAATATAATCTAAGAAAGTATCCCAGACAAAACTTAAATGACCAGAGAATGGTATGCAGAAAACCATTTGCTTTTATCTCTTACCGTTTTAGAGTTATTTCTGTTTAAAATCGATCGATATAAAAAAAACACCCTGTATAATATAGTCACCATGGATTCAACAAATTTTTTTCAGTGTTTTCAAAGACCTGTACGGACC
>JAUKPP010244651.1:0-13328 GCA_032273245.1 Phyllaplysia taylori | reverse complement strand
CCCCCCCCCCCCCCCCCCCCCCCCCCCCCCCCCCCCCCCCCCCCCCCCCCCCCCCCCCCCCCCCCCCCCCCTGAGCACCTGGGAAATTGATTTAATATGCTTTCTTCTTTTGGTCAGCAATCAACAAAAAAACAAAAGGCACTGTACAAAAACAATTTTTTTTTTAAAATACAAGTGAGTTCATACAGTACCTTAGAGCAATAAGAGCTTTGACAATACATCTTATGCTAAAAGAGTTCCTTAACAAATCAAACTGTTACGCACTCAACATTACAGATCAACATCTTTCAAAACAGGTGTGGAACTAACTTGTAATAGAACTACATTAATAAAAGTAAATAAAAATTTGCTTTCATTCTGACAAATATTCTTCCATGAAAAACTAACTGATGACAAAAATCCCTTCACTTATTCAACCTCCGCATACTCAATGTTGTGCATCAACGCCTTTCAAAACGGAATCAACATTATCATTCAGCACTAGAGCAACATTAGAAAAATACAAAACTTTGTCACATTTTGTGACATAAATATGTAATAGAAATAAAACAGTGACCAGAGTAACAGTCAAGTGACAGGTCTATGTACATAGCTATGACCTTCATGGTATGAACCGAGCTTCACTTGTTATCATATAAAAGAGCAAATAGTTGCAGAAAATGAACATCTATCTCAAGCATGACACTGTACACATGAGGACAAGAACAGAGTATTCATAACTGTGGTGGCCGGATAACATTAGGTGTAGTTCCAATACTTCCACCAATGAACAACTTGCAGCTGGCAAAGATTGCAAGGCAAGAAGTCAGCGATATGACAACCCACAATCTTAAGAAACCTATGACCCCTCTAATAAATATATAAAATAAAATGATAAGAAAAGCTCCCCAGAAAGAAAATAGCTCACACAACCATTCCACACAATCACCTTTGACAGTCTTATTTTTATGGAAACTATCAAACTACAACTTCAGCTTACTTTTCCTTCAACTGTGCATACACTCTGGCTAGTGGTGAAGTCTAAATTCATTCATGTCATTTAATTTAATAGGTCAATGTAGGGTGGTCAATGTCCCTTAGTGCCTAATGATTAGCGATGACAGTAGAATAGTGAAATATGAAAAATATTGCTAAGGCAGCACATCGGATTTATTATTTTGATTTCATACAATAAAGCTGCCATGCATAATAGTATTGCAAACTGCCAGAAATCAGGACAAAACATGATTTTGAGTGATGCTACATAAGCACAAAAAAGGAGGAAAAAGCTCCAGTAATCATTAATCATTAATTAAACAAATACAGTGACATGACAAAATTGAAGCAACAAAACACTTGTTTTCATATCTGCTGCGCTTGTGATGTTAGTATGTCAAATTGTTCCAAGTTCTAAGACACCAGTATTTGTGCGCAGTCAGCAAGGCAGGAAAAAAAAATTGATAATTGTTACAATGGACCCTGGTTAGACAAGGGAATGGGAGGAAAGTGTCGTGTAGGGGTTAAAACAATAACTGTGTGTTAAAATCATAATGCTGAATCCTGTCCGTCAAATATTTCTGACATGAACAGCAAAGAGCATAAGCAGCTGAATCAATATAATCCCTGCCATCCAGACAAGTATAGACTTCCAGGAGTAGAACTGGTTTGGAACTGCATATACCAGAATATTATTCTATTTCCTTCGTAGATACACAAATGTGCTTTCTACAGATTCATCTAGCATTATCAGTATGTAAATTTATTGAACACTTCTTAGAAATATTTTACCTTAAAAAATTTACCAAACACCACAGTATAGATTTGTCCTGATGCTCAGAATCACTCAAGAAACACAAGAAACATTTCAATAAATATTTTCAGAGAACATTTTCTTACTAATCCTGAAACGACAACTTATGAAGACCTCCACCTTCTATAGCATGACATTGGGCCCAAGTCCACACACTCAAAGGCTACTGGATTAGCTACAATAATCCCTGAGGGACTATGAGGGCTAACAAAGAATATCAAATTTTATATCACCCTGTCTCATTAAGTTGCTTTTGTCTATGCACTGCTATGGTCTCTTCTTAAAAGTCACATCACGAAGTTTCTTACTCAAGCCATCAGTGCCTTGGAGTCATAGATATATATATATACTAGACTGTCTACACAGCCGCAAAAACGTGCTTGATAGAAGCCATTTTGATGTGAGGCAAATCTCTTTATGGGCTATATTAAAAAGTAGTTGGGAAAATGCAGAAGAGTTCCACTTCAGTTCTGTGTCCTTTTGTAAATCTCTATATGGGCCTGTTGATTGTGAGGCAAGTTGTGCCCCTTTTTGAAAGCACTATCGCCGCACACTAATTGGTAGCCATATTTTACAGGGGTGAAGAGTTCCCCCGCCCCTACATCATCACTCTTGGTGTATTACTCTGTGCTTGGAGTAAATCATTAGCACTACCTACTATTACATATAAAAAGTCGTTCAGAGTTGTTTTCTTCTTTCATTTGGCGTGAGTGGGAGGGCTGGGGATATATTTTTACACATGTCCTTCATCAAAAAACTGTTTTAAGCCTCGTCTGACGTGGTGAGGTTCATACAAAGCTGGTTAAGTTGAGCAAGCAGTCACTAACTTATAAACAAGATTATGTATGTAAGTATTTTGTAAAGAAAGCCAAGTCAGCGTCACTCTGAAACATTCCACATAACTTTGTACAAAGAGTCAAAAACATTTAAGAAAAATTTAGCACAACAGTCTACACCTGATCACTCAACAATCTCACAAAGTTGGCAAGTGTGAAAAAACATATTAAAAGACCGAGAATAATAAGGATCTGACATCCTAATAATGTCTGAAAATAACGTTGAGGGTAGAGCATTAATGACCAGATTATTTAACAATTGACAAATTTGTACAACAAGATTCTGAAAAAGCCTAAAAAGATTGTTCAGCTTAATTAACACCTTTCACAACACACCTTACTTCTGAAAGAATTGCAAATAAAGGGGGGGGGGGTAAAAGTTAAATGACTGATTAAAAACTTTGTCCATCTGTTCCCTGTCAGCTTACATCACATCACAACAAAGAAATCAAATTTGCTTTCACATCTGGTAGGGAGGCGGAGGTTCCATCGGGGCTCCTGGTCGAGGAAAGACTGGTGCGTTTGCAGGTGGTCTCGCAGGGGCAGGGGGGGCCCCTGAGTTTTGATTGGCCACTGGTGGTTTGGCCTTGATGCCGTAACGTTTCATGTAGGACAAAACCTGGTCAGGCACCTCTGCTAACACCTCCTTAGCCAGGAATGCTTGTGAAACGTGCATGTTGCCCATACCGCCCAGGAAGTTGCGAAATGGGACAAACTGGAACAGGAAGTAACAAAAACATCAGAGATGCTAGTAGTGCTTGTTCTTTGTTTGGTTTATGGCTTAATGGCCCTTGCTTTGGTTTGAATACCACTTTTACGTACCTTGCGATCCAATCTAAGATTTAATGCAATGCCAGGTTATTTCAGGTTACCCCCTTCCTTTGGCGATCAGATATTAATTCCTGAGAACTATCTCGTGTACAAGAAGGGATTAGACTTGAACAGGCAAAATTTTGAAAAAGCCCCATGTCTTATACACGAGTATATACGCTATTTGTTTTTTTTACTGATCCCAAAATTTGGACCACTAGAATGCATGCGAGACAAATAAAGTTTTAAATGGATCAAGTGAGACGCATTTGTCAAGGACTAAAGATTGGTGCATTTCTATTTTTGAGGTAAGTATTAACTCATAATAACTGAAACATTACAAGGAGACCCACCTGAACAATATCCCTCTCAGCATAGCGTCCATTGGCACTCAACCTCTGGTCATCTCCATCTAGTATGTCCATTGCTGTAAGAAGAAGGAAATTTTTTTTTACTCATGAACAAAAATTACAAGTACCTCTAAATGTTACTAATATAAAATCCTCGCTCTGATATCTGCATAAATTCACCGGAATATATTTCTTTTTCTTTTTTTTCCCTGTGCCAATTGTAATACATTAGATAATCATATTAACATATTACTTTACATCCCCACTCAATGTCTAGATCTATGCAAATTACAAGCTGCAACATTGTTAAAGACCTAATGAAATTATAAAAGTTTTACCTGCATTAATAACTCAATGCTAATTCTTACTTCTAACTCAAGACAATTCCTCACATCTTCAGTCTTTTAAGTTTGAGTCAACTGTCGCAAAAATATAATTTACATGTCTGTAGGCCTACAGGGTTTTACAACCATAAGGTCATATCAACATCAGGATTCCTTGTTCCCACTCTGTGGATCTCAAGTCCTCCATTGATGGAGAAGGGAAAAAAAGAGGTGAAGAAAGAGGTAATGGAGGTGGGACTGATACACCAAAGAAAATTTCACATATTGATCTTGAGATATGAGAAACATGTGTGATATTTCACTACTGGAAGGCAGGTGGGCAACAGATCTACTTAACTACCCCACAGCCCGCAGGTGGAGTCACTTACCTGTGAAGTCTGCATCCCCAACACCAACAATGATGATAGACAAGGGCAACGTGGAGGCCTGAAACAAAATGGGGGGATGAAGTGAGATCATAGTGAAATCTGGGCATGGTCTCAAGTGTAAATACATTCCTGGTGTCTGTGGCTCATATCTATGTTTGTTTGTTTGTTTGTTTGGTTAGGATTTTAGGGCTCCATAAACTCTACAAGGTCATTTCAGAGCCCAGTAATATCTATGTGGGTGATAAGGACTTGACAAATAACGACAATATTGCTGAAAAAGGAATCCTCTTTCAAGACTGGACAAACAAGTTCAGGAATAACCACAATGTGCACATATAAAAGTAAAACAAACATTTTAACGACAATTCTATTTTCCCCTGTGGAAACATTTGTGTGTTTATGAATGAGCCTGTGTGTGTGTGGCTTTATAGAAGAGTACCCCCTTCCCAGCACCACCCTTACCGCCTATACTTACACTAACAATGGCTGTTTTCGTCTGCGGCATGTCAGTGATGATTCCATCTGTGATGATGAGCAGCACAAAATACTCACTGCCATCTCGCACCGCTGCCGCAAATCTGAATAAGAGATCAATGGAAGGATGAAAGCAGTGTGAATTATGAAGTGCAAAACTGATTAGAGAACAAAGAAACAATTTGTGATAAACGTTTCTTTCCTCTACCCCTTTTGGGCGAGAGGGAATGGCATTTCTGTCCCTGTAGAGTCAAAAACATTTTCAGCCTATTACCTATTACAGACAGAAACAATTCAATAAATATTCTTTCAGCATGAATAAATAAAGATTAAAACATGCAACAAAAATAATTTTTTTAAAAACACCAGCATGCGTAAGGTTGACTTCACATGTAAACAAAATATATTTGGCCCAATCTTCCACAAATGACAGGGTAAGAAAATGTAAAAACACAAAAATCTCCAAGTACCATTTTAAGGCATAAGTTTTACTTGAAATGACTGTAACTGTGAATCATATCATTTCAGCTGCAGGTCTTACCTTGCAATCGGCACTGTGGTGTAATGGTTAGGCTCTTCGCCTATCATGCGGAAGACCCGAGTTTCATTCTAAGCGTGGACGATCTGGGGTTTTTTTTTCTGCTGGGATTTTTCCCTCTCAACCCAGGTTGGCCCTGACGGGCAGGGTTGAAGTAGCCTGTCTCTTAAAATGACCTTACAGTGTTGCAGGGGACATAAAACTGGTAACCAAACAAACTTACCTTGCAACATGATTGATGACTGGAGCGAAGTTGGTGGGTCCGTAAAGCTGCACACAGTTCAGGGAGTGGTAGTAGGCGGCTAGGACACCATCAATACCTGCACAGAACGGATTCTGAGGCTGGAAATTCTGGGAGACAAAAGAAATAAAAACATCTAGCAAAATAATTTGATCAATTTTGTTCTATCTAAAAGAAATAGGAATACGCCCTGTGTGTCAGCAGACTGTGTGAACTATTTCACATAAGTAGCTACACGAGGGCAACATTAAAGGCAACATTTAAAGGGTGTGAGGCACATGTGGTTCAGTCTTTGAGTCAGTAGGTGCAACCAGAAATGTCAAAATGTTGAAAAATGTTGCATTAATACTGGTAGTAAACCTATCAATGGCTGCATTGCACTTAGCAGTCATCTGGTCCAGAGAAGCCTTGAAACGACATTGCACTTCTGCAGTATTAAAGGTCAAATTTAAAGGTTCTCCAGCCCCAGGTTACAGAGCTAGACTGCCATGGCTCTGTAGGTTTTAAAGACCACTTAAAGCCCAAAAGTCCCTGTTAGATAACAACAACAACAACAACAACAGTAAAGAGAAAGGATGCTAAGCAATCGGGCCTTCTAATAACAACTGAACTTGGTCTCATAATAAAAAAGAACAGTGGACTACTCATTGTTTCAAGATCATTATCTTGCATAAATCATAGTAGTTCCACACCATGTCACAATATTATTACATTAAAATGATTTGGAACTCTTTTCTTCAAACACTTACATGCAAGGCACAATGAACACTTTCATTTAAAAAAGTACTTACCAAGGCAAATTCGTGTGATACGGACCCATCTGGCATTCTGGCTCCAAAACCGAGGGCTGGGAACATTTTATCACTGTAAAAGAAAGCCAAAAGGTAAAAATTCATCATTTGCTGAAAGAGGAGGTGGGGATGGTGATATGGATATCACAGACTTATTCTCAACAAGCACAACAGGGAAAAGATTCTGAGAGATCTATTTAATCAAACAATATCTGCTCACCTGTCATAATCTTGAATGATTTCTCCAACAGCTGAAATGGCTGCTGCATACTGGTTGAGCTGATAAGGATTGTAGTAATGTAGCGATGTTGAATTTTGAGGATTGCCATTTGATGCTGTGAAGTCTATTGCTACTGTGAAGTTCATCTGCATTCTGAAACGTCACAAAAGAAGAAAATTAAATGATTAAATTTCTTCCCAAAATTCAAATGACAATTTTGAAGTTAGATTTCCTGCCCTGAAAATCCAGGAGACAAAAATCAAAATCATGTCATATCGTTTCCATACAGAAAAATTCAGGTATCTAATATGCATTCTACAGAGAAGGTATGAACATTATATCAGCTCAGGAATTACAAATCACCCTAACCCTATCCCTGCCCCTGACTCTCTACAGATGCTTATGCATGAGCAAAAAAAAAGACAGGTAGAATTTCATTGCATCAGAATGAAGACATTTCACAAACAAAAATGGTTAAGCTCAGCTAGTGAGTCTAATAAGCAAGCTTTCAACCAGTCTTGTTGAAACTACTTAAATCTTACAATGTACGATTCCAGCCACAAAGGAGACATTCATAGACTACTTACCCCCCTTTGATGTAGTCAAGGAAAGTCTGCTGTTGTTCAACGTGGCAGCTCATCACTTGTATCTAAATGTGACAGGAAAAATTAATTCTGTATTACAGTACTAGAGACAAAAAAAAATGCAGATTTTGTATTACAGTACTAGAGACAAAAAAAGTGCAGATACCATAAACATTTGGTCAGGATGATAATTTAATAATGAAATGTGTTTCTTGTTTCAATGTACTGAATGGAGAGAAATCTTTTTTTTTTTTCTTGACTCTATCAATCGTCAGAGCTGTAAGAGGTGAAACAAATGCTTAAAAGTAACTGATTGTTGCTAAAAAAAAAACGTTTGTGGACTTGCTCAGATTTTGTGGATAAGAAATCTGATTTGATAACACTTGCCCTACTTTCATTTCACAATATTTTTCCCATGCATATCTTACGTGCAAGTCTAATACTTCACCAATAAATATGAACCAAATGGACTAAAAATCCCACCCAGCATATGCTAGAGCTAAGAAAAAAAAAAACCCAACTCAAAACATTTTGAGAAGTATGGGTATCTCTACCTTTCCACAGCTCTTCTTCTTCTTTGATCTTGGATTGCCCAGCTGAAAAGGAAACAGACAAAAAATTTTATCAAACCACAAACAAAAGATAACACAGCACAAGATAGAAAGTAAAACTAGACTCAAGGAGCCTAAAAAAATAAGTTTCATTTCTACAAAATTAAATCTTGAAAGAGAAGCTGAATATTTTGGGACCACAGACCTGAAGAAATATATGTTGTGGCAAGAGTAGGCCATGTCTAATGCATACTGCAACCAGATAGCGTAATTTGCAAAGTGTGCATCAATACAAGATCTGTACTTTGGTTGGTCAAGTGAGGTTTTTTAAATGCGGCATGCAACACTTTATGGTCATAGCAGAGGTGGGACCCTTGATTTCTATATACTTCTTCAATAGAATATAGGTCAGAGCCATGAAAACACCAAAAAAATCACAAATTAACTTCCCTGGATCTAAACCCAGGAGCTCCATGTTTCTAGGCTTGTGCTTAACTGCTTGGCAACAGATGAATTCTTCGAGATAGAAGTTGTCAAACAGAATTTCCGTCAAAGGGCAAATAAAAGAGAAATAGTGTCCGTCCTATAGTCCTATCTATCCTATCTGTAGTTTGGTTCTTCAGCTTTTTAGAAATTCTTCACCATGACTGTCATACTAAAAGCCATAACATAATAATAATAATAAATAGCATTTATATATCCTATGTGACAATGCTCTCATTTCAAGAATACCCTGCTACACTTACCTCAAAGACAGGGTTCTGGTTTGAGCTCAGTTCTCGCATGTTTGTGATGAATTCTCCGATGTACTCATGGCTGAAAAAATAAAGACTTTATAAATCCCGGTTGGGAAATTTGGAGCACACTGGCGTATACATGGACATGCATACATGAAATAAATCAAACAATACAAACACAAATAAAAGAAGAGGGAATTGCAGCCAATCTTTCATCAACCTTATACCAGACACTGATTTGGGGAGAGGAGGGGACTTTCACAAGATTATGTAGACAAATAAAAAGTACGAATGCCAAATCATTTTTTTTAAAAAGAGAGTTACCTAAGTCTCAAAAACTTTCAGCATTATCCTATGATCTGTCTTGATCACACAACATAAAGCAGAACACAAAATTTTGCAAGCAATAGAAGTTTTTGTCAAAGAAATAAGCAAACAACATCTCTTGCAATAACACAAAGCAAGAATTAGACTCACTGAAAGCATACCAAGCCAAAAAGATTTACAGATTTCAGCGAATTTACGGAAAATAAACGTTTCTTGAGATGCCCTCTTTTTGAAAGTGCAAATAATTAGGACTCAAAGATCTGTTAACAATAATAACTACTGAGTTGAGATAAAACCATGGACAGAATACTGCAGCTAGAAGTTACTTATTTATAGAGGCACCAACCTCTGTTGCTGTTTTAGCCGAACAATACAATAGACACAATACTCACTTGCCACTAGCATTCCAGTCATGGCACTCCACTTTGACAGACCTAAAGTGAAAGTTATAGGAAATTACATGAGAATATGGCACAAGATATTAATAATTATGTGCTTGAGGCCAGGTTATTTTTTATTACTTATCAAACAAACTGAAACTTTACATCATATACTCATAACAATATATTGTGAAATAAAATTAATATAAATACTTATGATATATGTGTATATATCTTAAATATCCCTGCCCTAAGTCATAAATAGACAATGTCAGGCCAAAATTCCATCTCATTCCCATCAACCTTGTTAAAGATATTCTATTTCTGAGGTACATCAAACTTTATGCCTGCCAGCAATTTCAATAATAAGCCTCATAAGATAAGGCACATATTTTCACCATTTAATATCTAAGCCAATCAGTCAGTCCCTTGTACAGAAAAAGAAAAAAATTCCTCACCGATCGTAGTCTCCATTGCACAAGTTTCTGACCAGGATTGTAAATGTCTTCCAGTTGGGGCTGAGCGTGTTCTTGATCACTTCTGTTCTGTGCACAACCGTGTAGCTATAACATAAAACAAAGAAATAATATAGTTGATGTATTTACGTCATCAGAGCTATAGGCGTACAGTAATGCAGTGTGCGTGTTCCATTTAGCCGAGGTCTTCTTACAAACAAATACAAAAATTAATCATCCAAGGGCCCAAATCCATTTACAGCACAATTCAACCTGCTATGCTGAAATAAATACAATTGCAACATGCACATGCTGGTCAATTGCTTTCTACCAAACTCATTACAGCATTTTGTTACAAGCCATCAAATGCTGTTGACTTTCTTGAAATTCATTTCATGTTCTAGAAATGGTACAGAAACTAGGGGAGGGGTGTGATTATCAATTTAAAAAAAATTAAAATCTACAAAAAAAAAGACCCACCTGTTGTCCTCATTTGCTCGATAAAATGTGAGGAATGGGTCGGATTTCCCAAACAAACCCCACCAGTTCTTTTGATCTAGTTGTGTTCCTTTGAAGTGGAATGTTGCTATTTCCTGTAAACAAAAGAGAAATGTTCATAAATTATCCAATTCAAAAAAGATTCTTGATCATGTTACCATAATAAATCATGCTTCTAGAATGGTGAGAATAAAAATAAATGTTATTTGATATTCTATGGTACTTGTGTGAGAGAATAAAAGTTGTGCACCGGCGCGTGGTGTAACGATTAGGCTCTTTGAGTGTCATTCAGAAGACTTGAGTTCGATCCCACATGTGGACAATCTGAGTTTTTCTGATAGGATTTTTTTCCCTCTCAGCCCGGGTCGAAGTAGCCGGTCTCTTAAATGACCTTACAGTGTTGCAGGGGACGTAAAACTGGTAACCAAACCAAACTTAAAAATAATGCAAAATAAGCTGTCTGAATACCTGCAGCTGTATTCTACATACATCACCTACTCAGCATTCTTTTTAAGCACAACACTGTCCTCTTTCTTCTATTTTCTTCTCAATTTTCCTATCTTTCTTTGCCTGACCCGGCACATGGATAAGGGCAACACTTGACTACAAGTTTATATAAGAGCATTTTCAAACCAAAAGTCCATGTGAAAAGCCTTTACACATTTCTAAAGGTCAAATTATGTTCAGGTTACCTTGGATGAGCTCAGCTCCTCTGCTCTCACTGCAAAGAAAGAGAACAAAACAGAAGGCATAAATTCAATGTGCTCTCTTTTACAGTAAAGATTTCACTCAAGATAAATGATCTATTACACATTTTCCATTTGGGGTGAAAAAAGCATACAGTTGATACATTTCTACATAAAATGATTTTGTATTTAGTAAAATCTGGCGCTATTCCAAAGAAGAATTTAAAACCAATGAGGAACAAAAGAAGCAATTTCTCACAGTGAATGAAAATAATCTCATCATATTTGATCGATGAAAGTAGATTTGCTTAAATTAGAAGAGTTCATATCTAAATTCCCTAAAATAAAATCAATTAAAGTACATCCCTACAAATATCAAATTTTATAGGCACTGGAAAGTTCAAATCTTTTTCAATGAGCTGCCATATAAAAGAACAACTTGGTCCCATTCTTACCTAGAAAACTATCTTAATTAAGTAAGGTGAAAAACAGGACAAACTTGGGAGCCAAAATAAGGAATGAAAACAAATTGTTCCATAAAAGGGATCTATCACTAATTAGAAATACATCCTGATTTACTTTGACACTAAAAGTGGAAGCATTGTTGGCCGAGCAGTTGTGCGCACACCTACAGATGAGAAGGTCCCAGGTTCAAATCCAGGGAGGTTCAGAGGAACATTTTTTTAGTTTTCATGGCTCCAACCCCCGTCCCATCAAAGATGAATGTAAAATTCCGAGGTCCCGTCTCGTAAATGACCTTACAGTGTTGCATGGGGCATTTAACCAAAACCAAACCAACAATATAAGTGGTAATCATATCCAATGGAAGTTCTTCTTCCACTTTACAAAAAACGTACATATGATGTCTCCACTGTCGCCGGGATGGGAACTCCTGCAGGAAGACAAGAATAACATGCTTGGGTTTTTTTCATCAACTGCTAAAGTTGCAAGGATGTAAAAGCAAAACCAAAGGCAACACACAAGTTTCTAATGAACACATACATACCCACCCAGATACACAAATCTATGTAAACTTGTACACATGTATGAACAAAGAACTTCCTTCCTACTTCTCCTTCCCTTCCTCATTCACCCTTTAATATTCTCCAATTCCTCACTCAGTCATCCATTGAAACGCACTAGTTTTGTAACAAATTCAAGGCTTAAAAAAACAAATCAAGAATGAAATTTACAAAGTATTCAAACAAAACATCAATGCTGACTAAAAAAAAAAATACAAGATTAAACAACAGGCTACAAGAAGTTTGGGTTTTTGGGTTGTTTTTTAACAGCCTACAAGTTACCTCAGCTTCTTTACCACAGCTCCACCAGGGACACCCACTATTTCACCAAGAGTCAGTTCTACTGAGCCAATAAAATCCTGCAATCAAATGAAGAAAAGTGTTGTGGATTGTCAGCTCATATATCAAGTGGCTGCCAAGATCGATAATAGATTTACAAGCATGTATATTGGTAAAAAATTGTTATAATTATCAATCATTCAATATAATCCTCTTGCACCTGGTACTCAAATTTGACATTCTGTGAATGTTCATATAATACTACCATTTAAATTCACTATCTTTTTACATTTAAAATATCATGACAAATCTTCTAATTCTGAATCTCACAGGATCTGATAGTTGAGAGGCTGAGAAATCTCAGGTCACCGTGAACATGAAGAAATGCATGTCTATGACACCTCTGAGAAAAATCTCACATAATATGTACTGTAAAGCCAATCAGAAAACATCATGAATTGTCTGTGAAATAATTCACTTTTGCAGTTCACAATACACTGTGTTGTGTAATTCAATGTTTGATAAATGTTCCATGTCATATAACAAATGTTTACACTAACATCGATAAAGTTAATTTTTTAATCAATTTACATGAAGAACTTACGTGCTGTTGCAAATTCTGACTTGGAGAATCCACATCATATCTGCAAGCACAAAGAAAAATTGTGAAAAAAGCAGAGATCATAAGGACAATGTTTACCAATATATAACTGAGCTTCGTTTAAACAAAGGCTGCTCATGCACTCTTACCTTATCTCACAAACTTCGCAAAACAAAGACAACATAGCAATGAACATAACACCTGTCTGTAAACAGAAAGTCGTTCAAAAGCCACCTCTATCTAATAATAATAATAAATAGCATTTATATAGCGCACTATTCCATACGAGTATAAGCTCCGAGCGCTTTACACCAAGTACTGAAACAACTACATAACTTTACACACACATGCAAATATTTCATATATACTTGAGGGAAAAATCTGGCCACACAAGGAAAAACTTTCTTAACCATTCAATATAAAGCAATTCACATTCACACACACTCA
>JAUKPP010244650.1:0-23453 GCA_032273245.1 Phyllaplysia taylori | reverse complement strand
ATTGCTGAACTCAAACCAGCCTTCCCCAAAGCAAGACGTCATTTTGCACGTGCACCCAATAATCATAGGGGTAACGGCATTGGCGATAACTTCTAAAAAAACTGTCTTAATCTCTATGAAACTTCACAAAAATGTGTCCCCTTGGCTTGTGCAATGACATGCTAACTTTGAAAGAAATTGATTATAAAATGAGGAAATTATTAAACTTTTAGAGGGTTCTCTTTTTTTTTTGACACCCGGTACTTGCTGGCTCCTCAGTCAACATTAAGTGTTAAAAGTGCTGTAAAACCTCAACAAGTAATCCAGGTGTCTCTAGCTGTTGCTATGTTGTTGTTTGCAGGTGTGTTCCGTGAGTGTGGAGGAGCTCGCTGCGCCCACAACATGGTTCCCTTCCACGACTGTCGCCAGCCCACCCTGCACATTGTCCAACAGCTGGTGCTCTCCCCTGGTGGCGATGATGACATGGGCACGTTACTCGGTCTCATGCCCACCGTGGCCGTCACCGACCTGGAGCTCAAGACACATATACTCAAGGTCAGTGAGACACATACTTTGTTGTTGTTTCTAATCCAGAAGCCCTTGGGTTCTTGCCCTTTGGCCAGACACATAGTTACGATAAGTTGCTCACCACTGACATGGACAATGATTACATAGGAGCTTATGATCCAAATGAGAGCCTTTGTATACTGCATCATTATAAAGATGGTGTGATTTATCACTGAGCCCTTGAGCCCAATTTGTTCCCTGTGCCTACACTTCTCTGTGGAGTTATCAAGAATGACCATACCCTCCCGCTTGAATTTAAGGGTGGACATAAAAACATGGCACCTTAGTATCTTGGCTTTAGGACTGAGTTATTACTTATCCAGAGAGAGCCACAATTTACCTTGAAGTAGATTGTAGTTGTTTTTAAACATCTGTGATTTAACAACAATTTCACAGAAGTTGCTGGAACTTGTCGCCTCATGTACTTAAGTCTTCTTTTATCCGATTCTTCTTTTATCCGATGTTTTTATATTTACTCAGATTCTAATATACCACAATGCTCTGTACCTTCCTCACAGTCTCTACTAAGTGTGCTGCGAGAGAGTCACAGGACCAGGACTGTGTTCAGGAAGGTTGGAGGCTTCGTCTACGTCATGTCTGTGCTGGTGTCCATGGAAGGCTGTCTCGCTGACCCACCCAAGGCACCCTGGGATGCTGGTAAAAACCTATTTTGCAATATCATAGACCAGCCTCTCACAAGACAGGTGTTTTATCAGAGTAAACGTTGCAGTGAGGTGTTTGCCTGTAACATGAATGTCTATTCTGTAGATTTATTCTTATAAGAGAGATTTGGATCATTTAAATTTGTCTTGAGCATAATGGATGCTCATATTGAATTATGCAAATGTTATAGAAATTGAAATGAAAAAAAAGCTTTGATGGAGATACCAGAATCTTTTCAATTCAGAAAAGTGTTGACAGTAACATATGAGAGATCAAGATTACATTACTAGTGGGCAGACCATTCTTATCAAATCTGTCTTCAGGTTCCTTTATTATTTCTTTTTTTCTCCTCAGTCGAGAAGAGGGAAGTGTTGCTCATGCTGAAGACAGTATTCAGTACACTCACAGTGGCCATGAGATTTGAACCCGCAAATGCCAAGTTCTTCACAACGGAGGTCAGTTGTCGTGTCACCATGATGAACAAATGAACTAGACTTAACTTTTCCAGTTCAGTCAAATGAGTTTTAAATGAAATCACTGGATCAAGTTGTTAGAAGGCGTCGTGAATCGCTTTAGTGACGAGGTGAATTAAGTTAAGTTTTCCTGCCTGGACCACAAGCTGTTTGATGTGTGGCCAGGAGAGAGAATATAATATTAATGTCTGAATGTGAAAGACAGAATAATGGTTCTATAGTGGAAACTGAACAATTTTTATCTGCTGTATTGTAGAGTCAAAATGGGATGAGTGCTAACAGAGATTATCCCAAATGAAAAGCTCTCAATGTTTTAAAAAAAAACTGTGGTCTTTAATGTTTTGCAAAAGTGCAAAAAATTATTTGGTTTTTCACTCTCTCTATCCAGGTGCGTTACGACAGTCTGACAGAGGCTGTGCGATTACTGGGCTGTTTTGCCAACACTGTGGACATTCCTGCCGCTATGGATGGCCAGGCGGCCTCGGAGTCTGTGGAACACTTTATAGCCATCTTCTCTCACTGTAGGGAGGATAAGTAAGTCCCCCCCTTTAGCGGACACAATTAAATATTTTCTGAACTGATTGTTCATATTATGCTTTGATTCGTATATTCATAATGGCTTGTTCAAAATGTACAGTCCAACCAAAGAGTCAACAGTGAACTATGGTTATTGCATTGCCTCAAGAATAGACAAAACAAGGATTCTTAATGGATCAGCATGTATTCATGCTTCTTAGAGAACAAACTTATTACTTCCCTGATCAAGTAAAATCAGATAAAGTGTTGCAAGCAGAAAAGCATCATTTTTGTATTTTGGTACTGGACTGAAACTTGGTGTAATTTAACGCATCATTTTTATTTTCTGTATTGGTTCCATACTGAGTACCTGTTGTATGATTCCTTATGGTTCTCTTATTTTTTTTCCAGGGCCCCATCTAGCATTCCTAAAATTCTGTTGTCAGCTTGCATAATTCTCCGATACCTCTACGACATGGCATTGGACGCATTCGACAGGTGAGTTTTGTCATCTTCACTTGAGAACTTTCTTTTTTGATATTTTTCACTCAGTTTACTGACTGGCGCTGTAGTGTAATGGTTAGACTTTTCACCTGTCATGCGGCAGACCTGAGTTTGATCCGACTGCAAACAATCTTGGCTTTTTTTCCTGCTGGGATTTTTTCCCTCTCAGCCCGGGTTGGCCCTGACAAGCTGGGTCGAAGTAGCCCGTCTCATAAATGACCGTACCATGTTGCAGGAGGCGTAAACCCCGTAACCAAGCTAAATCAGTTTCATAAGCTGAAAGGGTCCATCTTTCAGGAGCTCAATGTGTCTGTTATCCCTGTGAGATTATGTATGTCTGTAGTGATTATGAGGTATTCAGATAAATGTCTTCTAATGTTATCTCTGGGAAGTCTTGGCTCTGCACCTTGGTTACTAGAAACTATAAAGACTATTGGAGAATAAATGCTGAGCTAAAAAGAAAATAGACAAATTCCATGGTTTGGTCTTGGTTAAACGCCCCATGCAACATTGTGAGTTCATTTACGAGGCGGGACCTCTGAATTTTCCTTCCATCTCCGAAAAGACGGGACAAATATCAGTATTCATTTCATCTCCAAAATTTGACAGAATGCTAGCACTACCAATATGATTGCCTATGAGTATAAGGAAGAAAATGAAAGTGGCTCTCCAACCTTTTGATTATAAGACCTGTTAAAATGTAGTGGTATACAGGTGTCTTTGTGAAGGTCAGTATATATTAGTTTTCTGCCTTTGATGTGTCAGCATATCGGGTGCAAATATAGACGCAAGACAGTCTTGTTAACAGAGTATGTGTATTTGAATTTGTATAGGACTTTGTTTATGGACATATTTTTTCTCTGATTCTCAACCCTGGCATGTCAGGCCTAGTCAGCTGAAAACAGACTCGCCCTGCCTCAAGAAGTACACATCTGTGATAGAGGATAGCCTAGTCAACTCCCCGCACTCCTCATCCCCGCCTACCACTCCCGCTTTAGCTATGCGGCCCAAAAGTGGGAGTACTGGAAGCCTCTCCCTCAACCTCAACGCGGGAGTGGATCCCCTGCTAGTACATGCTGGGGCTGTTCTGTCTATATTCCATCTCCTGCCAGCTGTTGAACACCCGACCCATGCACAGGTGAGACAGTAGTGAACACTTGTGTGTTGGTTTGGGGTTTTATGGTGCTTTCAACACTATTGGATGAGATAGAGGTGGTTTCTTTGAAAAACTTTATCCATTATCTTGTCTGAACGATATGCAGTGGTATTTGTTGTCTTCATTTGCCTTCAGGAGTTGGGGCTGTAAAGTGAAAATTTAAAAAAAACTCTCATATTTTAAACTTTATTATATTGCAGACCTGTAGATCAAAGTACACAAATTTTCGGTTAGTACACAAATTTTCGGTTATGTAATGTTTCTAAGGCCTGGCCAGGTCAGCAGTGTCTTCAACAATTTTTCTCTCTGTTTTGAAATCTGCCTTTTTGCATTACTTTGGGCAGTGTTTTCATTTTATGCCCATAATTGGAGGTCTTGGTGTACCTGAGAATTTGAGTTAGGAAATATTTAAACCATTTTATGGCCTGCCTATACCCTCTGCTAGAATGAATAAGGCAAAAATAGATTTAAAAAATAAGTTCTTTGATAACTACAATTGTAACCAAACAGATTGGAACATTGGGGTCCTCTTTTATTCCAGCTGTCTCTGGACCTGAAGGTGTTTGTCGGGGACATCCTCAAGTCTCTCCTGAGGAACGAGCGTAACCAGCAGATCATGTGTGACGCTCGCTTCCCTCACGAGCTCCTGAGTCACGGCAGTGCAGCGCTGGCAGACGAGTCACACCCACTACACACCCACCTACAGTACATGTTTGAGAGGCTGGCTTCACAGTCACTCACGCCCAGGGATTTGAGGTGAGTGACAAGTTTGTCATAATGTGCTATCATTTATTGTAGTTGCTGGTAATATTAGCTACTATCTCTTCATCTTTGAACACTTTGTGGTCACACAGCCAGAAGAACAAAGAAGCCTTACTGCCCTGTGCAGCCAGCCATGTCGCCATCAAACTTCTCAGGCCTGGCGCACATCTTTGATTGTTTTGCATAAGAGCAAATAGTACAATGAATTTAGTGGGGTATTCGCCTCTTTGCTAAACAGTCAGCGATTTTTGCGCCGAGTGACTGGATGGGCAAATTAACTAGGGGCTAAAACAGCCAAAGATGCTGGCGCCTCTATAAAGAACTAACTGGAAACTAACTAACTAACTAGCATGAGCACGAATTGTTAAAGGCAATAACATGTCTGTTGAATTCATCAAGGCCTGCGGTGAAAAATAATCTTCACTGGATGACTCCTGTTCCTTTGTTACAATTTTTAAATCAATAGTAATTGGTTTTTAACAGTTTGTAATCTTTAGATTTGAAACAGATTTCATAGTTTTTTTAATAACCTTACTCAGGTCTTCTTTCAGTCATGAGCATATTCTTCTATTCTCTTACTTTGTTACACATGAAATCTCCTGCAAAGTCTTATATCCTTATAGTTTATAGGTAAAAACCCTAAGGACAGGGGTGGAGACCATTGGCTTTTTATGTTTGCCTATAGTGCTTACTTGTTTAAGATTCTTGAATGAATGTTGGTGGGCGCTGTGGTGGGGTCTGCTCCCTGTACTTTTTTTAAAAATGCTTTTGTTGTCCAAAATTACTTTCTGGCACTGATATTACCTTATTTAGTGTTGATAATGCAATAAAACCTCAGCTAAACAAGATAAAAGAATAAATATGATCTTGTTGTGTTTTTCAGAGATTTCCTGCGTCTGGGCTCCCCTCTGAGTTGTCGTTCTGTGGAGGAAGAATACGAGGATGGACTGTTCTGGCCCGACCTGGACGGCATGGTCTCCTCGCTAGGGATGGAGGAAAAGTCTGCCACTATGGAGACAGAGAAGAAACTGAACTCTGCAGGTAACGTGGTCATATTAGCAAAGGCCTTTCCCTTTTTTTCACAGTCGTCTGAGGTGTAATGGTTAGGGTCTTTGCCTTTCATGCCGAAGACCCGAGTTCAATCCCAAGCGCGGATGATCAGGGGGATTTTCCTGCTGGGATTTTTCCCTCTCAGCCCAGTTGACCCTGACAGGCAGGGTTGAAGTAGACCGTCTCTTGAATGACCATATAGTGTTGCAGGAGACGCAAAACTGGTAAACAAACCAAACTAAAACATTTGTCTGGTATGCACCACAATAATGTTTAAGTGCGTATTGATTTGATGAAGTTGGATTTGGCAAATTTCAAGAGGAAATTCAGTTTCACATCATCTCCAGTTGTTGTAGGAACTGACTTTCCAATAGTATAGCCATATTGTCTTTCACACTGTAGTCCATCATGATAGTAATGATTTAAATCTTCGCTTTGATTTCTCATGTGAAATGATAACTTCTTGGTCTTACAATAGAAATATCAAAATACCATTTTTTCAAATGGTGCATGTGTAACAGAACTACTCCAGTAGGTATCCTTGATATCATCAGTCCATGGCTGACTTTGATGACAAATAATGTAAATAATGTATCATTACACAGATAGCGGCTTTTGTATGAGTCTCTTGAACTTGTTCTCTACAGGTGGCACAGTTCCCTTGACCAGAGTGAAGTGTCTAGTGTCGATGACCACCCCAAGAGACAGCCGCATGCATGGGTCAACTGTGACACCCTCGTTTGTGGAGTTTGACATGAGTGCTGAAGGGTTCTCCTGTCTCTACCTGCCCAGTGTTGCCCCGCAAGGACCCCCGACGCCCTCGGTGGTGGGAGGGGTTGTTGGCAGCTCAGAGCCTGCAGTTATTGGAGGCATTGGAACTGGTGAGGGACAGAACTGTCAAAGGAAAAAAACAAACAGTTTTTATTTTTTTACACCTGATACTTCGGGGGGAAAGGTATTTTGTTGGGTTATCATCACAAAAATTTGCATTGTTTTCTTGTAATTAACTCTGTTGGCTCGTATTAGCGTTCAGATATAAATAGCATGGTCACAATTTTCACATCCTGTGCTAATGCATAATACTGATTGTCTAACAATATCTTTTAGAAGCCAACGTTACTGTGGTGTGACGGTTAGGCTCTTCGCCTGTCATGAGGAAGATGAGTTTGATACTGTCGCGGACGTTATACATTTTTTTTTTCATCTGGGATTTTTTCCTTCTCGGTGGGGTTTGCCCTGACAGGCATGTTTGAAGTAGCCGGTCTCTTAAACGACCTTACAGTGTTGCGAGGGACATAAACCTGGTAACCAACCCAAACATTATCCCTCCTTTTAGTAGATTCCATTCATAATTCTTTTCACACGAATCCTAGCTTGGTGATGATGAAATAGTTTTTTAAGCGTTACAATTGCCTTTTTTGTAGTTTGCTCAAATGCATGTTTTGAATCCAGTATTTTTCTCACCGTTTTGCTCTCTTTGTCTCATGTATCCAGGTGAGCGTGTGTTCCCGCCACAATCTGGTCTGACCTACTCCACCTGGTTTTGTGTTGACAAGTTCAGCGCAACAGGCAATGATGCCCACCCTATTAGGTTGCTGACAGTGGTTCGAAACCTTCAGGGCAGGGATGAGAACCTAATCTGTCTGAGCGTGTCGATCATGTCTAAGGACAGGACGCTGATCATCACCACACAAGAGAACTACATGCCTAATGCAGGTAAGTCAGTTGGTTGACGAGTCGGTCAGTTTGTTCTTCCGTTGGTCAGGGGCACCAGGATGTCTATTTATTGTAAATGGCCATTCCGCCATAAGGTTATTCGTACCGTTCATTAATTGAGTTAGTAGAATATATTACTCTTGAAATGATTAAAAGCTTTTCGCTTCCTCACAAAAACTTGGGCTATTTGTAAAATATAGGTTTTTTTTTCTTAAGAGACTGTTACTTTGACTTTAGCCTTCGTCCTTTGTGAACACTTCTTAACTTGGCTAAAACAGCCAAAGTAGCTGGTGCCTCTTTAGATGAATAATTCTAAACACTTTTAAATTGTTTAGAACATTACTTAAGTATGAAAGGAAGGGGGAATTAACGTGTGATATTCATTGCTTTAGTAACAAATAAAATATTTTTGCAGTCTGCTAGAGAGAGCCCTTTTTTTCTTCCAAACTTAAAAGCCATTTTTGTCATTTCCTTTCTCATGTTTGTCAGTTATGGACTCTTTTATGCCTCACGTTTGTGACAACCATCTCTTGCGTCCCCACTAGGAAATGGGAGCGAGACGGAGCAGGAGCCGCCCCTCAATGACAACACAGTGCGCTTCTGGTGCCCAGAGCTGACGCAGGAAGGACAGTGGCACCATCTGGTGTTGGTGCTGCACCGTGCAGGCATCATGAAGAACTCCAACATCAGCCTCTTTGTTGATGGCGAGCTGGTGTCTTCACAGAAGGTAACAGTGAAGAATAGTCCCATGATTTTTGTGGACTGCGGAATTACAGTTTGGTTTGGTTACCAGTTTTACATCCCCTCAATACTGTAAGGTCATTTGAGAGACGGGCTGCTTTGACCCTGCCTGTCAGGGCCAACCTTGGCTGAGAGGGGAAAAATCCCAGCCGAAAAAAATGCAGATCTTCCACGACAGGAATTGAGCTCTGGTCTTCCACATGACAGGCGAAGAGCCTAACCAGTACACCACATCGGTGGATGGAAATACAGCATTTCTAATAAAAATTTGTACATTATGATGTGTACCCTAAAAAATTATTTTTGTGTGAAAAAAAAAAGAGAATGGAGAAAAGATTAAACTTACTTGGAGAACCATGAGCTGGAGAAAAGAAACATCTTTTGTTCAAAGAACTTTGAATACCTGAGTGATTTACATTGAGCTTACGATGTTGTTCTAGGTGTCAAAATAATGACAAGTAAAGAGAGTTATTTCAAAGCTGGGCATTGCATTGAGTTCATTTGGGCATCAGGCAAAGCTTTCCAAGGAAGACGATGCAAAACTGAAGCATGTGGCATCAGTATTACATACATCTGTGAAAACAAAGGGTTTGGGCAGTGATCAGCTATTTTGCTAACCAACCATCTTCTGAAAACATTATTTTCCAACCAGAACCCTGTAGCTTTATGTATATCTAGGTTCATCCCCAGTCCTCAAACATCTTTAATTGTCGTGTGATATCATTCCCTCTTTATAAACTTTATTTACCCCTTTGTTCCAGTTGCATTACATTTCTCCCAATCTGGGCGGAGGAGGCACAGCCAGCCCAACAGCTTTCACATCCGTCTTCGCCTACATCGGCACCCCACCTCAGCTGCGGCGACAGTCTCGGCTGCTATGGCGACAGGGTCCCTGCGTTATGTTGGAGGATATCATCTCAGCCACAGTGGTGAAAAATATTTACGACCTCGGGCCCACGTACATTGGCAGCCTGCAAGCTCCCCTCACAGGTACTCTACTCCTTCCCTTGTGGGGAATGTTACTGTTAGCACAGTTTTAGGGAACTTCTTCTCAGGGGGAGACTGTCAACTTAATGCTAAATGCTTCTTTGAGCAGTGATAAAAATTATGGCCGGTATCTGTAGAAATCATATAATTGTAGCCAAATCAAGACTTTCTAGTTGGAATTAGTCATGCTTGGGTGTTACTTGAGATTTATAATATTTGTCCACATACAAGAAAAATGGTGATGGGGAAGACAAATGAGGGAAAAGACCCGACAAGAGAGAATATAGCGAATAGGGAGGAGAATGTTTACTCGTGTTTTTTATTTGATAATGTTTTCACACAAGGATTAATAAAGTCACTGTTATCAATCATGTAACTTCCCACTATTATTTCGATATCATCATTGCCTTTCTCACCCTGGACCAGGGAATAGGTCACGCATAAACACTTTCCACTTTTCTCTATCCTGGGCTAGCTTCTTGACGCTATTCCATGTCATTCCACTTTTCTGGTTTATGGTATCAATCACCTTTAATATTTGTGCTTGCACCGTCAACAGAGGATGGAGATGTGAACGGCCCGTACATGGCGGAGGAGCGAGTCATGTTTGGAGTGTTTGCCCATGCCATGTCGCAGATGACCATCGCAAAAATCAGGAAGATCTACAACAAGGTGGACAGTAAATCTATAGCCAAGCAGGTGAGAATGTCTAGATCCAGAGATCTGCAGTTTTGCATCATCTGAAAATTTTGTGTGTTTCTGGCAAATGATAGTAGTGACCTCTGGCTCAAGGTCCAAATGGTAAAAAATTCTGCTTCACAGGAGAGCAAGTTGTGTGGAAATTGCTCATATGACCAGTGAAGATGTTGATTTTGTGGTCAAAGATGGACAGATGTGTGGCTAATTTTATTTTTTACATGCAAGAAGGTTTTGTATAGGCTGTTTAATATTGTTCCAAAACTCGTGCTGAAAACAGCCCTGACTATACTGGGACCAAAAGGCCTTTTCTGTAACTCAAAAAGGGTGGGTGGGAGAAAAATATTATTACCTCCAAAACTAGTGATAATATCAGATCATTCTTTTATGGCTATTAACAACACACTACCCTCAATACTGCTTTGTCCTTCCAGTTGGCAATGTCTGCCCATGAGAACGCGACTCCAATTCGCATTCTGCACAACTCAGCAGCTCACTTGGCTGGTCCAGCTCGCAGTCTTGGTGCTGTACTCATGGGATACTTGGGTAAGTCTCAGTGGTATCCTCATTTCCCTCTTGGCCACACAATTGTAGCTTTAATGAATATGAAATTTTCATACCAGAAACACTTTTAGGAATAGACATGGTCTTGTCTGGATTTAGTTCCTGATTAATATTTGGTCATTTTTGCCATAGGTCGTTTTCAATTTGAATAGTGTTCTCCTGTACAAAATTATGTTAGCTCAATGAGCCTTTATAGAACTCGTATATTCTGTAGGTAGTGGGTACTCAAGTGTTATCTGCTCCATCTGTTTCTTTGAAATAATTTATGAACATTGTGTTCATTTACTTCTTGGCTACAACCAGTCCCACGGTGTAGGAACTGATTTTTGTTGTTGTTGTTATCGATCAGGGAGGTATGTGGGTTATTATGCACCTTTCAAGTAGCCATTGCGACCTACAGAACCGTGGCAGTCTTGCTCTGTACCCCGGAGTGGAGAGCCTTAAAAGTGGCCCCTTAATATGGCAAATGTGCAATGCAGTCTTAAGACCTCTCTGGACCTGATGACTGCTAAGTACAATGCAGTCATTGAGTAATTTACCCTGCCGATCATTATCGATACAACACTTGGTTGCAGCCATTGATTTAGAGAGAACCAGTGTATGTCACATCATTTTAATGTTGCTCTGGTGCAGTAACTTAAGAGAAAGAATTCATAGTTTGCCACAACAGGCTGTGTAGTAACTGATAGAAAGGGTAATCCTCAACATGGTGAATACCTCTTATTTATCCTCCTAGGTGTGCGGACATTCTGCCCTCGACCAGTGGCTCGCATGCTGGAGAATGTAGGTGGAACTGCCTCCCTGCTCGGCCTCATTGCCATGGCAACAGACGTAGAGAGCCTGTATGCAGCAGTGAAAGCCCTGGTGTGTGTGGTCCGCAGCAACAAGAGCTCCAAGTGGGACATGGACAGGATAAAAGGATATCAGGTATGACAGAACATTGCATATCCAAATTATTAATCATGAAAAGCATCAAAATTCTATAGAATGTTGTGTTTTAGTATCTCAGACAGTAGTCACAAATGATGTTCTCAATAAAGAGAATATATCATATTTGGGACAAGGAAAAAAAGCCCAGATTGTTTTCAAATAACTTGACTTACGGTCTTTCTAACCCTGTAATTGTAACATTTTAGACTAGCTCACGGGATATTCCAATACCTAATCTTACCTACATGTTTGACCTGTGTCCCCAATAACAGCTGCTGTCCATGCTGTACAAGAAGAAACGTCACCTGCTCAACAGCCACATCCTGCACCTGACCTTCTCCCTGGTCGGCACACTGGACAGTGGCCGAGAGACTTCACTCATTCCCAACGTACCCGCCTTCCATGACTTGCTCTGTGACCTTGAGGTAAGCACCTTTTTCAAATGAAAAGAAATAACAATGATATTTTTTAAATATACCTCTGTGAGGAAATTTCATATACAATGGCACCGGCGCTGTGGTGTAATGGTTAGGCTCTTCGCCTTGCATGCGGAAAGACCCTGGATCGATCCCCGTTGCGGACAATCTGGGTTTTTTTCTGCTGGGATTTTTTCCCTCTCAGTCCGGGTTGGCCCAAACAGGCAGGGTCGAAGTAGCCCGTCTCTTAAATGACCTTACAGTGTTGCAGGGGACGTAAAACTGGTAACCAAATCAAACCAAAATACAATGGCATGCATACAGGAATTAAAGACTCTATGCAATACAAAAAAGAAATACATTGTACAAAGAAACATGAATCCTTATGGTCAATCATTTTCAGCTATGTTACTCATGCCATAGCTGAGCAGACTGGCGCTGTTGTGTAATGGTTAGGCTCTTCGCCTATTATGCAGAAACTTGAGGTTGATCCCGTATTTGGACAACCTGCAGGTTTTTTTCTGCTGGGATTTTTTTCCGTCTCGGCCTAAGTTGGACTTGACAGGCAGGCTCAAAGTAGCCCATCTCTTAAATGACCTTACAGTGTTGCAGAGAAGATTAAACTGGTAAACAAACCCAAAAAACAGTCGTAAATTATTGTGTATTCATCTGTCTTTTCAGATCTGGCACGAAGCCCCTGGTGACTTGCAGAGGTCTCTGTATGAGCATTTCTATGAGCTGCTGACAGATTCCAGGTAAAGTGGAAACTCGTGTCTGGTGTGGCAGGGTCAAAGTCGCCCTTCTCTTAAATGACCTCACAGTGTTGCACGGGGCGTAAAACTGGTAACCAAACCACTGAGAGAGAGTAAAATTTTAATGCATCATCCCTGGTTTTGGACACAAATGTGCCAAACCCTCATCTGGATAGGGTCTTTGCCAGTGCAAGAGTTTGATCCCCCACATTTATCAAGTATCTCTGTGCCACTGCTGGGACGTTGTGCCTTTTTCAACCTAGGTTTGCCCCAACAGGCAGGGTCGAAGAAGCGTGCCTCTAAAATGACTCACAGTGATACGAGAGGCTTAAAACTAATATAAATCAAACCAAATGGGCCAACTCCAATACATTCTTTAACTCAACAAAGATTTTAGTTGAATGACCATAGATGGATGCATGAGACTATCGATAGCTTCTCCTGTGAAATAAAAGTCATGAAAGAAGGTGTATTTGTGTGAGAGATTTGCATACATGTGTGACTTGTGTGTCCCCAGTGAGCAGAGAAGTAACCACAGCATCATGCGCAACATGGACCTGACCAGCCGACTGCTACACATCCTGAAGGACCCGCGCCTGGCTCTGCCCACTGTCCAGTCCATCTCAAACGTGCTGGGAGAGCTGCTCAGTGGACCGCCCGACCATGCTGGACTACTGAGGTATACGATGCACACACAAAGTATTGTGTTTCTTGGACTTTAAAATGAAACAAATCACAAAATTCAAGGAGTTGACAAAGACGGAGGCTCTTTGCCTATCACGCAGAGGACGTGAGTTCGAAGCCTGCGTGGGGCAGTTTGTTTGATCTAGTATATCTCCTTTTTTCTCCAGGGACAATGCCCCTCTCAGCCCGGGTTGGCCCTGACAAGCAGGGTCAAAGCAGCCCATCCCTTAAATGACCTTACAGTGTTGCAAGGGACGTTAAGCCAAAAACAAAACAAACCAAAGACAGGCAGTTGTAGCTTCTGTCGTGTTTGTTCCGTCATTCCTTCTCTGGAAGTCACACTTTTTTATAAACTCTTTTGGGTTGCATCCAAATACTGAAATGTACATTGGCATCACAATTTCTGTGAAGCTATAAGGTGACACAAAGATCTGACTATTTTTTTAAAAAATGTTTTTGGTTTTGGCTTTCCTGCCTCTTCTTCTTATTTCTAATTATTACTATTGTTTTAATCTACTTCCTTTCATTGGGATTACCTTATGATTTCAAAAGCTTAGTAAAACCTGAACAAACTACATGCAAGCTGTATTCTGGTTTTTCTGCCCAACAGATTTGCTCAGTTCCTTGTGTCCAGTCTGCCTGTGGCATCCTACCTGGAGAGAGGAATTGAACTCAATGGGCCGAAGACTGAAGCAAGCTCTGGTGGAGAGACAGGAGAGATGCCAGGTATGCAGAGGAGGGCTTATGTTTTTACTCACCCACCAATCTGTGGACTAAAGTGTTTTGACTGTGCTGTGCAATCTGATTAGGACTGATAACTTGCATTTAGTGGGTGGGTGGTAGCTACTGTGGTGTTGTCTGCTCTTTCTACTTCTTGCTATGTGCAACTATTATCCTAATCAACTTCCTGGACTGTATGACCCTACAATAGTGCCATATAACCTAAAGTGTACAAATGACAATGTTTATTCATCCTGTGGGAAAAAATATGTTTTGGTCGATACAAGGTAGAAAACGATAACACATTCATGAGTACTCACTCACACTCACAAATTGAAAGATTTACCACTAGAAAACAAAAATATTTATTTAACCATTATGACAAGTACCTTCATTGTCTTTTTCTCTCCCCCTCTTTCTTACTCTCTCTCTTTCTCTCTCTCTCTCTCTCTCCCTTTACTTTTTTTATTTAATGGTTCACTGTGTGTTCCATAATCTAGCTACAGTTGGTATAAATGAATTCCTGTATCTGTCCGTTCTTGCTCTGTTTGACATTAAACTCTTATTTCTAGCTGAAAATTCAAATTCTGATCTTAATGGATGGGTGTTATCACTTATTACTATTTCTGCCTTTTTTCCAAACATTTGATCTATACAGGATTTCAAAGCTAAGTAGTTATGTGTAAATTGTATTTGGTACCTTCCTGATCAATTTGTTTATTTTCGTAACATTTTGTTTTCCGAAATTGCTGACATGTTATGTGTGTGTGTGCAGGTGACTGTTCCCTGTCCCAGATGAGCCACCAGGTAAAACTGAGGAACATCCTGCTGGACATGGTGCTACGACTGGTCAAACCTCCGGGCAGCAGCAATCCACTCAACCAGCAGTAAGTGATTGTCTGTTTTGTACATTACTGAGCGTAGACATCTGGGAAGGGACTCTCATCTTGTATTCTCACTCCTCCCATGTGAAACTTGTCTCATCTTTTGGTGGGTTTTGTTTTTTTTGGGGGGGTGGGGGGGGGGGAAGAGTTGGTTACTAGTTTTACGCCCCTGCAACACTGTAAGGTCATTTAAGAGACGGGCTACCTCGACCCTGTCTGTCAGGGCCAACCTGAGCTAAGAGGGAAAATTCCCAGCAGGAAAAACGCAGATCGTTCAAACGCGGGATCGATCTCGGGTTGTCAGCATGATAGGCAAAGAGCCTAATTATTACATTACACCACAGCACTGGTGTCTCATCTCTGCCTGACAGCAGTAGAAGGATATCGTGTGTGACAAAGTGTTGGCTGCTTTTTCACACATAATTGTATAATCACTGGCCTCAGATTTATGTCTCCCAAGATATTGCAGCTTGGAATGCAGTGTTGGAAGAATATGCAATTAATAAACTAATGAGGTGTAAAGCAGATGCTCCAGGTCCATGAGGTTCTTTAGCATGTTCTAGCATGTTCATCTTTTTAGGATTGTTATGAGTACAGAAATATGAGTGTGGTTTGTTGGCACTTCAGTTCGGTAAGCTTCTTCTCCTTGCCAAGAGGCTAAAACATCCAAAGATGCTGGCGCCTCTATAAATAACTAATTTTTCTCGTTTTTTGCCAAGCTATACTATTGTCCTTATCTATTTCCTGGTGCTGAAATGGCTGTGCAGTGTCTTTAGTCTTTAGCACTATAGAACCTCTGCAAAACAAATAAACTAAGGCTGAAAGGACCTTACAGTGTGGGTGTCGCTGTAAAAGCTCAACAAAACAAATAAACTGGAGCTGAAATGACCTTTATAGTTGATCAACAATGAAATGAAATCCCAACAAAAGTTTATTTTAATCAAAATGAATAAAATATCCGTGATTGCTGCTTCCCTACTCCAGAATGTGTGAGGACATTCAGCGAGTCCTGGGCTACGACTGGCTGCTGCTGTTCATGCAGAGCCACCTGCACAGATCCACAGTAGTCCTGGTCCTACGCATCCTGGTGGTCATGTTCCGCAACCCAGAGAACATTCGGCGATTCCGTGAGGGTAGCTACGGCGGGGGATGGATGGGAGGGACGGAGACTGTGCTTAAGAGCCAAATGTCTGTCATGCTCGGTGAGTCACAAATCAGTTGTATTTTGGACATAAATTTCCTGCAACTACTCAGAACTACAGTACCTAGTGTGTTATAAAGTTAAAATATTGATCTACAGAGTAGGAAGCTTGCTTTATACCCCTAAAGCCTTGTATGTAGGAGCAATTTCTTTTTTCCAAATAAAACCAATTGTTATCTTAATTCACAAGCCTCAGGACATAATATATTTCCTGCAACTACTCAAAATTACATTACCTAGTGGGTCATAAAGTAAGAATAGAATATTTTATTGACCTACAGAGAAGGAGGCTTGCTTTATACCCTTAAAGGCATGTATGCAGGAGCAATTTCTTTTTTCAAAATAAAAACAATCATGTTGTCTTAATTTAGTAGCCCCCCATCCCCCGCCCTGTAAAAAAGCAAAAGAATAAAAATGAATCAATAAGAACACAAGCACGTTATGCACTAGCTGGACAATTTTTTACTTTCTTCCCTCCCCAGTTCTCTCCCTTCCCACCATCATCATCAAATCTTATTACGAATACCGTGCGAAATTTAGTTATTTCTATCTCCTTCTTCTTATTTGACATGGTGGCTTACAGCAGACCCTCTAACCTGTTGCCAGGACAAAGTATTTTAATCCAAAGGCAATACTGTGTTGATATCTTTTCTGTAAATCTATGCACATGTCTCTCATCTATCTCTCTACTCTCTGTCAGGTTTCAACATCGGCACTCACAATCGGAACCAGGAGCGGGAGATCCAACACGAGGTGTGTCATGTGCCAGGTTTCCAGGCCTTGCAGTGGCTCCTGGCGCGTCACACGGGTGTCGCAGACGTCTACTTCCTCCTCATGGCTCTACTGCTGGGTCAGCAGATGCAACCAATCAACTCAGACGGACAGGTGAGGAGAGTGGATCGTCTGTCTCTTTTATATATATAGTGAAAACTGAAGACATTAATTTGTTTGTGGGCAAATCAAAATTTTTGGATGTCCTGTTTCGTTTTCATTCTTGGCTTCATGCCTGGTATGACTGTTTGTTTATTGTTTCTCACCCCTTGCAACATACTGAGATGTGGACTGCCTCAACCCTGCCCAGCAGACCAACCCACTTTTAGAAGGATGCCACATCTCTGTGCGACTTAAACTTCAGTATGGAAGTTAAAGAGCTTAACCATCACACCACTGACGCGAATGGATGGCATGTGACCTCAAACCAAGAAACAAATATGGAGGCTTAAAAAGATCAAAAGCATGCTTGCATCTAATATCTCATTCAATTTTACAATGTATCTTGTATAACTTTTTCAAAATGATTGTTCTTAAACTCTTTCAAAGCTATTGTTCTGTACTTTGACTTGGAAATACAATTTTCAGGCTATGTTTTAGCATCAGTCACAGATGGTTGCAACATGACTGTGTATGAGGTTAAAACTGATTTCTGTTCTTCATTATGTTTCCCTCTCCCATCACAGGCTCTCAGCGTGGACTCTGTGTGGTCAGTGCTGTTTGGCGTGCCGGCCAGCAAACCCATGCACCTGCTGTCGCGGGAAGGCATTGACCTTTGTCCTGATGCTGCCCTCGTGCTGCTTGCAATGATTAGGCACATGCTCAATGAGGTGACTGAGTCAAGAGGTTTTTTTTTGTGTTGTTGGGGTTTTTTTTTATCAAAGGTTACTCATGACAATAATGATTATACAGTTGAACCTGCTCAACAGACGACCACTTGCACAAACTACCACTTTCCATTAACTCCCAAATTTCAATACTTCTTTAAAATCCCTGTCTAAGATGACCACCTGTCTACAACGACCACTTTTCTTTTTGACATTGGGTGATCTTTTTAGACAGGTTGGAGTGTACTAAAGGGTAAAACTTATATCCCTCTTAATTTATGCATGTCGTGCCTCTGCTTGTCAACTCAACAGAAGGCTCTTTGTGTTTCATAGGCCTTCAGTACCCCAACAAAAATCTAAACAATTTTACTTTTGAGGGAATCTCCAAAATCTCATTTCACAGACACTAAGACATTTGATTCACAGATACCCACTGACAAGACCTTTATCAATCAGTTGCAAGGTTCTTCTTAATCCTTCTAAGTAAGGACAATTTTGGAGGGCCTGGGGTGGGTGTTATTCTTTTGTTTGAAATCATACTTGTTAGACACATTTAAGATTCTATTATTGCAGGTGACTGGTGGAGATTCTGGAGGGGTCTGCTCATTCTTTTTTCTGCCCAAATTTATTCCTTGGCACTTAAATTACCTTACAAAGTCAATAGCATCGTAAAACCTCAACAAAGCAAAATAAAACAAGCGTGCAACTAAGAAAATGAATTAATGACAATCTGAGAATCTCTTGTGTAGAAGAGATAAGGCTACTTTTTTTTTTTTGTGCAAAGTCCCGCTCAGTTTGGTTTATGGTTTAACGCCCCATGCAACACTGTAAGGTCATTTATGAGGAAGGACCTGAATTTTACGTCCATCTCCGATAGCACAGGATGTGCAAAATCATCATATTTTTGTGTAGTCTCTGCCAAAACTAAACGTGTTTTTTGTCTGTGTGTTGTTCAGACTGATCTGAACATCGCCAGCAGCGTGGAGGCGGAGGAGTACCCTGTGACTGTGATCCAGTTCCTGATGTACCTGTACCACAACCTGGCCGAGTTCCAGCTGGTCTGTCACTCTTCTGACTTCATCTCGGGCCTGGTCTCCACTCTGTTCCCTTACCCAGTGAGTGAGTCGAGCAGTGATGTCACCACGCCACAGGAGGAGTTCAAGGTCAGTGGTAACCCACCAGGCAAAGGCTTGTTTGATGTACTTGAGATACGTTGTATAATGACACTTGTGATCAATGTTGCTCACTGCTTGCTCGTTGATTTACGTCAAGTGTTAGACTTCTCACATGTGATTTGCCCTTACACCCCAGTAGCATTGTTTAAGCAGCAAGGCTTTGATTTTAATATTATTTTATAGTGGAGACCAAACAGGGGTGGGCATCGTAAGGATTTATCCTGAATTTTGGATAGTTTTTCATCCTTTAGGTAGGAAAATTCTGAGAATCTCTTTAAAATTTAACCATATAAAATGCATCATAAAGTTTCAAATTGCTGGTCTTGAGCCATCTCTGACTAAACAGTGTCTCCAAGCAATAACCCAAGCTCAAGAATGCAAATCATACTTCCTTGCTTCTTTAAAATGCAGCAGCCTTATTGATTGCACGCACCTCGCTAACATCAGGAAGGCATTGCTTCCACCAACCCCAACCATCAAAAACTGTTTATTCGCTTCAACAGGTCAACTGAAGAACACGGTCAGATATCACCAAATGGCACTGGCTGCTGAAAAAGGACAAATGTCCAGCAGTCAGGATCAGCAAAGTAAAGTAAAGTTAAAATCCAACAGGTTGATGACTGATCCCATTTACTATCCCACACCTATGATCATAAGTCTATTCAGGCTGTTCCTCTATTACTGATGCCAAAATTCTGCATTCTGTTTCAGATACATATTTTTTTTCACATTACTTCTTTTTTTAGTGGCCAGGATTTTGCTTTCATGTAAAAGTTGAGACTTTTGTTTTTCCCTCAGATATCCGAAGACTGCACTCATAATATTTTCCTTTTTTCTGTTTTTCTATTCCAGCCATTTCCAGAATCAGAGCCCTTAACTGTGGTGCGGAGCCCAGACAGAGAGTGTGCAGGTATATAATGCTTAATAAGGCCTCAACACTCTTAAGACATTGCCACTAAAGGAAAAAAATTTATTGACTTCCACATGATTACATGAATCAGTACTGAGCATCTTCGTGATTTATGAAAAAGAAAAGTTGCAATGTGCTCCCACAAGAAAAGTGTTTTAAGAAGGTTTTTTCCCTAGCGTCTTCTCCTTCTTCCTCTGCCTCATTCTCATCCATAATGTCATTCATGCTGTTCTCCTAGGAGGCTGGTATTTTTTTAAGTGAATGGAAATGTTAGAAGTCATAGATGATTTTCTTCGTCTCGTTTCCTCTACCGACCTGTTAGGCACAGTTAGTGTTCTGCTTCCAATAAGTATACAAGTCGTCTGTCTATTACTTCTTCGTTTTATCTTGCATGTCCTGGTAGCAATGGATTGCATTGATAGAGTGCATATCCCAATATTGGCTCTATGCGCTAAACAATATATTATTACATTAGCACACCAAAGTCACTCAGAAACCTTCTCAACTTCCTAGGAAGCATATAGTGCAAGCAGCCATTTTACAAGCTCTCAAACACTAACTTACTGACAGGATATTTCGCTGTCTAGCCAGGTCCCCATTCACACTTGAGTGAAGTGAGATAAATTTGTTTAAAGTGCCTTTCTCTAGGACACAACATTAAGCCCCAGGTGGGATTTGAACCTGAAGCCTCCCGATTACGAGTCAGGCAGACTAACCGCTTGACTACTCGCTTCTTATGCTGGAATATTTCTAATTACCCCTCACTCAGTACAAATATCTATGCCATATTTTCCCTCCAGGTTTCCTGACAGGTCACCCTTCCCGACGCTTCATCATTGACTTTCTCCGCACCATTGTGATTGACAGCCTGGCACAGATGGGAAACAGCAAGTCCACAACTGTACTGGATATTATGCTGGACGTGAGGGCTAAAACTTATTCTTCTTATTGGCTTGATTATCTTTTTTTACAATTTGGAGAAGGAGAGTATGCTATTTTAGTTTTTCACATGTTTTTTTTGTAACGCGCCCTTCTGGCTCTATGATCTATGGTTTGATTAAAAATATCCTAGTTTTTTAAGAAACATTCCTTGAAAGAAAGAAATAATGTCAGTTTTATCATAGTGCTTCCAAAATGGTAAGTCTGACTTTGGCCATTATTGAAAGAAAAAAAATTTCGTAACTCCCCACATCATAGTGCATCGTTTGGTATTACATTTGTTCTAAGGTGCTGGGCCATTTTACTAAGATTTAATATTTCCATAATGTTTTTTCTCGTAACATAGAGTCAGGTCAAATCAGTATTACCCCATTATGTCAGAAGTGCTGAAAATGAGATAGACCATATTGGAAACACCATGACGATTTCTGTCCATCCTCTCTCATCCAGGCATCCCCAGATCATGCCAGCCGCGCCCAGCAGAAGGAATTCCAGACAGAGATGCTGCGGATCCTCATGGAGCATCTGTTGGCCGCCGACATCCTACTGGGCGAATCAGCCGGCCTGAGCAGCGTCATGTCTGGCAGCAGCTACAGTCACATGGCTACCAGCGTTTTCTACCTGGCCAGTCGAGTTGTGGACAAGATGTGGCACGGTCAGTCAATGATTCATTTTGTATAAACTGCTTTTTTTTTTAGGGGGTGAACGCCCCATGCAACACTGTAAGGTCATGATTTTCAAGGCGGGACCTCCGGATTTTACGTCCATCTTTGATAGGATGGGAGTCGGAGTCATAAAAACTTTTTAAAAATCCTGGTGACCTCCCCGGATTTTAACCCAAAGCCTCCTTGTCTGTAGGTGGGCGCATCGGCGCTCTATTATAAACTGCTGTTAACGAAGACTTCATGTATCATGTATAGTTATTATCTGAGTGACTATCTATGAGAATTAGTCCCCCTTGATTAAATTTTGAGTATTGAAATATTTTAGTCTTTCCTAGCATTAGGAAAAGTAAGAAGCTTGTTCCTTTTCAAAACCAAACAAATGATTAAAATTTGTCCTCAATACATAATTGTGGAATACACAATATTAATTTCATGTTATGTTGTTTTATGTTATATTGTTTGATCACATGACAATTTGAGGTATGCAATGTGGGTGATTTTTCTCTTTTCCTCCAGGCATTTTTACAAGGGAAGCAAAGGAGGTCTTTGATTTCTTGAGCAAGCTCATCTCACAGGCCAAGAGGAAATGTGAGTCCACCTTCTGGAACATAAGAGAATTATGAGAGTTCTGATACGGCAAATGAGACTTCTGATATGGCAAAAGATTTACCCTGTTGGGAGAAGCAAATTTTGGTTTTCTTTTACCTATTTTATTTGTAAAAGTGTACCCATATGATTAGCATGTACTAGATTGGCATTTAAGAGTGTGTAAATATACCAGAACAATATATATAATAAACATGCTTCTGTACAATGTAACTTGAAATCTCGACACATTATTAAGATTTATGAGTGCGAAAATAGTTTCACTGTTTAGGAGTACTATTTAAAATGTGACATTAGAACATCTCAAATCCATGTAATTTTTCATTAACCATTGAAAATTGACCATCTCTTTCAATGGAGCTACTCATCCCAGCCTTATATGTATGATGCCTGTAATAGTTCTCTGTTTTTTCCCTCCCCTTCCTCTCAGCAACGGGGATCTCCTTGGAGCCTCTGTACAAATGCCTGAACCGCACCATCCTGTTCCAGCTGTCTCGACCCATCGACTCAGTGGCCAGTCAGGCCAGCGTGCTAGATGCTCTGCATGTGCTCACCAATAACAGGAACCTGGTGTTTGGCCCTGGCAACCATGACAACGAGTTCCTGGGCTGCCTCTGCTACTGTCTGCTGCAGCTGACTGAGGACCCAGAGACCAGGTCAGACCAGAGCAGAACAATAGAACTATCTCAAACTCAATGAAAATCGAAAAAATAGCAGAATTTCCCGAAAATTGGGGACAGATCTGCTGCGCAGTTGCACTGCAATAAAAATTAACATGAGTTTTTCTAGCATAAATGTCGAGTAAGAGACTGAACTATTCTGAACTGTTTATAGACACCAGTATTTTTGTGTCTATTTGCATCAGAAAATATTTTAGTTTAAACAGAATTTTCAAACTAATGTGTCTTACGGTTTGTTTTTTAACAGTGGTGCCAATCTCAGTGAACCCAAACCTCGGATGACCACGTGGCATGTGGACCCTGACGCCTCAACTGTCCGCGAGCTGGACTCACCGGAGGCTCAAGGCGACAGGACCAGCCGGCCAGAGCTGACCAACCCAGCCCTACGTCAGGGCATGCAGCTGGTGGCTACTGCGGCCAAACGAGTCTGGGACGAGCTCTACATCGTTAAGAAACCTGTAAGTCAAACAGGGCATGTATATTTTTAGAAGTTAGTTAATATTCTATGTTTAGAAGCACCAGCTTCTTCGGTTGTTTTAGACCTATATTTTAGAAGTTCCTGTTCTTTGGCTGTTCGCACCAAGACAACCTCAGGGGTTATTTTAGGACTTGATAGCTATATATTATGCTGTCTTCTATCCTTACCAATACAAACTCAGACACACATATCAACCTCTGGGGGCAACAAGTCGACAAGCGCCATTTTGCAATTTTATAGGAGACACAAAAAACTTTCTCATTTCCACAAAAGTGACCATAGCAATGATGCCCCGTGATATGTTGCAACTTGAGTTCTATTAGCCGCAGGGAGCTCATATTTTGACACAGCATGCTCAATTACTTTGATATCGATATTGACAAAAAAAACCAAAGATTTTTTTAAAATTTGCGTTTGTTAACACCCACCCCATCCCCCCCC